>JAECWX010000319.1:0-27681 GCA_018151165.1 Drosophila arawakana | reverse complement strand
TGTGTATTCGGCGGGGCCATCGTCTGCCAGCAGCGCTGTCGCCACACAAGCATCGAAAACGTTCGAACATGTGTTTGTATGTTTCTGTCTCGCTCTCGCGCGTAAGTGATATTGCAGTTAAATAACAAACTTTGTAACGCAGTAGCTCTTTTGTTAAAGGTAGTATGTTGATGACACTTTCAGAATAGTTTGATTTTATATGTCTCTATACGAATGTTGAATTACAACACTCTACTATATGAATAAATGCCTTAAAAACGGCATTAAAGCGTAAAGTTTTTTTTAGCTGATGTGGGGAAAAGGGGCGTGGCAGCTCAAAATTTTTAATGGCATTGCATTAAGGCTGTCTCTAGCAACCTGTTTACCAGAAATGGTGTTCCTAAGTGTTATAGTTACTGAGTTATTGGCCTAAAAGTACATTTTTTTCGAGGTGTGTCTGGTTTTTTGCTCATTGCGGGGGCGGTAAGGGGCGTGGCAACAATTTGAAATAAACTTGATCTGCTCGCGAAGATAACGGACTTTCATTCCAAATTTGGTGTCTCTAGCTTTTGTAGTTTAAAAGATCCAGGTGTTCATACGGACGGACGGACAGACGGACAGACGGACAGACAGACAGACGGACAGACGGACATTGCTATATCGACTCGGCTGTTGATGCTGATCTAGAATATATATACTTTATGGGGTCGGCCACGCCTCCTTCTGCCTGTTACGCACATTTCGCTTCTGACAAACCTAATAGACCCCTATACTCTTTTTAGAGTACGGGGTCTACAAAAGGCTTTAATTAAGCCCTCTTTATTGAAATATCCCGATTTCGATAAAGAATTTTGCATTATTACAGATGCAAGTAAACACGCCTGTGGAGCCGTTCTAACACAAAACTATGGAGATAAACAACTCCCAGTTGCATATGCTTCACGCTCATTCACCAAAGGTGAAAACAACAAATCAACAACAGAACAAGAATTGGCAGCAATCCACTGGGCAATTACATATTTTCGACCATATATTTATGGCAAACATTTCACTGTAAAAACAGACCATAGGCCATTAACGTACTTGTTCTCAATGACAAACCCAAGCTCAAAACTTACAAGAATGAGATTAGAACTAGAAGAATACGACTTTACTGTCGAGTATCTGAAAGGAAAAGATAATTTTGTAGCTGATGCACTTTCACGCATCACTATTAACGATCTTAAAAACATAACCAATACAATTTTAAAAGTCACTACTAGAAAACAAAGTAAACAGAAAAACTCCTGCGCAGGAAATGCTCAATATGAAGTCATTTGTAATGACGAAATACGAAAAGTAGTGGCCTTGCATATAACAAACAATACATGTTTTCTGAAACATGGAAAGAAAATTATTGCAAGAATTGATGTTGATGATTTGTACACCAATGGAACCCTTGACCTAGGTCAATTCTTTAAAAGGCTTGAAAAGCAAGCCGGTATACTTGGAATCAGCCAACTCAAAGTGGCACCGTGCGAAAAGATCTTTGATTCAATTTCAATAGAATCTTTCAAAATATTGGGCAATAAAATATTGAAAATACTAAGAGTAGCGCTACTCAAGCCGGTGACCCTAATAAATAATGATAAAGATCGAGAAGCGATACTGTTTACATTCCATGACGATCCAATTCAAGGAGGTCATACAGGTATAAATAAAACAATTCCAAAAATAAAGAGACAATATTATTGGAAAAACATGACTAAACATGTAAAAGAGTATGTTAATAAATGTCCAAAATGCCTGACGTCAAAAACGACAAAACACACAAGATAAATGACTTGTGCAAATATTTAAAAATAGACAACATTACGTCTACAGCACACCACCACCAGACACTAGGTACCGTTGAAAGAAGCCATAGGACGTTCAATGAGTACATTCGTTCATACATTTCAGTAGATAAAACTGATTGGGACATATGGTTACAGTATTTCGTGTATTGTTTTAACATCAGTAACCATCAGTAACTCATAATTATTGTCCATATGAACTAGTATTTGGTAGGCAAAATAACTTACCAATACAATTTAATAGCGTAAATACTATAGATCCTATCTATAATATAGAAGACTATTCAAAAGAAGTTAAGTTTAGATTAGAAAACGCGTATAAGAGAGCTCGAATACTTATAGAAAACAATTAAGAAAGGCTACAGTCGATCGAGCCGACTGTAAAAGACCCCGTACTCCCATAGAAGTGCGCAATTGTATTCAATTTAAATTCAAATTTTCGAATGAAATTTAAAAACATTAATTTTATATGTACATTTTGAATTGAAATTTAAACAAGTAAGAAAGGCTACAGTCGATCGAGCCGACTGTAAAAGACCCCGTACTCCCATGGTAGTGCGCAATTTGAATTCAAATTTTCGAATGAAATTTAAAATTTTTAATTTTATATGTTCATTTAGAATTGAAATTTAAAAAAATGAATTAACAATTAAATTAACTATCAGTTGCACCACGCGCCACTTTCAAGAATTCTCCGATAATCAGCATTTACATATTATTCATACAAACACACATTCGTTTGAAATTATATGTATGCATGTATGTATGTATGTGTGTATTCGGCGCGGCCAGCGTCTGCCGGCAGCGCTGTCGCCACCGCGTCTGCCGGCAGCGCTGTCGCCACCGCGTCTGCCGGCAGCGCTGTCGCCACACAAGCATCGAAAACGTTCGAACATGTGTTTGTATGTTTCTGTCTCGCTCTCGCGCGTAAGTGATATTGCAGTTAAATAACAAACTTTGTAACGCAGTAGCTCTTTTGTTAAAAGTAGTATGATGATGGCACTTTCAGAATAGTTTGATTTTATATGTCTCTATACTTATGTTGAATTACAACACCCTACTATATGAATAAATGCCTTAAACATGGCATTAAAGTGAAAACGTTTGGTTAACTCTCAGGAGAAAAGGGGGCGTGGCAGCTCAAAATTTTTAATGGCATTGCATTAAGGATGTCTCTATCAACCTGTTTACCAGAAATGGTGTTCCTAAGTGCAATAGTTACTGAGTTATTGGCCTAAAAGTAAATTTTTTTCGAGGTGTGTCTGGTTTTTTGCTCATTGCGGGGGCGGTAAGGGGCGTGGCAACAATTTGAAATAAACTTGATCTGCTCGCGAAGATAACGGACTTTCATTCCAAATTTGGTGTCTCTAGCTTTTGTAGTTTAAAAGATCCAGGTGTTCATACGGACGGACAGACAGACAGACAGACAGACAGACAGACAGACAGACAGACAGACAGACAGACGGACAGACGGACATTGCTATATCGACTCGGCTGTTGATGCTGATCAAGAATATATATACTTTATGGGGTCGGCCACGCCTCCTTCTGCCTGTTACGCACATTTCGCTTCTGACAAACCTAATAGACCCCTATACTCTTTTTTAGAGTACGGGGTCTAAAAATTTTAAATTAACAATTCGCATTGCCGCAACTCTATCAGTTGCACCACGCGCCACTTTCAAGAATTCTCCGATAATCAGCATTTACATTTTATTCATACAAACACACATTCGTTTGAAATTATATGTATGCATGTATGTATGTATGTGTGTATTCGGCGCGGCCAGCGTCTGCCGGCAGCGCTGTCGCCACACAAGCATCGAGAACGTTCGAACATGTGTTTGCATGTTTCTGTCTCGCTCTCGCGCGTAAGTGATATTGCAGTTAAATAACAAACTTTGTAACGCAGTAGCTCTTTTGTTAAAGGTAGTATGTTGATGTCACTTTCAGAATAGTTTGATTTTATATGTCTCTATACGAATGTTGAATTACAACACTCTACTATATGAATAAATGCCTTAAACATGGCATTAAAGCGTAAAAGTTTTTTAGCTGATGTGGGGAAAAGGGGCGTGGCAGCTCAAAATTTTTAATGGCATTGCATTAAGGATGTCTCTAGCAACCTGTTTACCAGAAATGGTGTTCCTAAGTGCCATAGTTACTGAGTTATTGGCCTAAAAGTAAATTTTTTTCGAGGTGTGTCTGGTTTTTTGCTCATTGCGGGGGCGGTAAGAGGCGTGGCAACAATTTGAAATAAACTTGATCTGCTCGCGAAGATAACGGACTTTCATTCCAAATTTGGTGTCTCTAGCTTTTGTAGTTTAAAAGATCCAGGTGTTCATACGGACGGACGGACAGACGGACAGACAGACAGACGGACAGACGGACAGACGGACATTGCTATATCGACTCGGCTGTTGATGCTGATCTAGAATATATATACTTTATGGGGTCGGCCACGCCTCCTTCTGCCTGTTACGCACATTTCGCTTCTGACAAACCTAATAGACCCCTATACTCTTTTTTAGAGTACGGGGTCTAAAAAGAACAAATTGCCAGTTCTTAAACTTTACAATTTATTGTTAGTCTTTGCAATCGCGGAAAGGCTTGGCAGCGTGTGTGTGGCTATTGCGAGACGAAGATAACAACTGCCTGCCGCTCGCGACGGCTGCATTGCCGAATACAAATCAAACTTAAATGCTAGCTTAAGTATAAGAGTTTTTATGCGTATATTACTGGACAATTCAATAATCTCAGTAATTAAAGCTTATCCTAACAATTCATTTTTTCTCCTTGTTCTAACTATTATCATGATCCAACATTCCGGCCACCTTGAAGGGATCGCCTTCAATCCCTTGGTAGCCTTGGCAGCATTAGCGCCGGCCGCCGGCCGCCGGCTGATCTGCCGCATGTCCAGTCCTCCGACGAGAGGGCCGCTTTGAGATAAGCCTCCATTCCATCTTCCTTCCGCGGAGAACTAAAGGCTGCTTGGCTTTCTTCGAAATGAGTCCTGGAACTCCTTCACCAGGTTCCTGACGAAAATTTGGCTCCTTCTCCAAGTATCGCCGGACTGGCGTGCCACGTCGTGCGAATAAGCTGTACGCTGTTAAAATGAGAGGTTTAGTGGATCTTGCTGTAAACTCAATATGAACAGCATTTGATGCAAAACACACGAACACCGCTGTATACACTTTTGGCGGGGCTCGGCCTCTTATCTTTACCAGCACATCTGTGGCACCGCACAACTCTATACCTAGATTCATCAAAGAGCTTCGTCTTTCAAAATCGTCCGACTTTTGACTGTATATAGTCAGCGATTGCAATCTTACTAAGCTAGATAGGCAAACGAGTACTGAGTATTCTTTAAACCCTTGAGGCCAATGTCAAGATTTACGTTCATGACACTCACATATACATCCTCGAGTTCCCAGATCATGGGAACAACATGTCTTTTGACAATTTGTGACGACCCCAGCACTTTGTGATCAGTCGTGACTGACAAATTGACACCAAAGTGTCCAGTCGTCAATTTTTGAGCGCTTTCCCGAGAGCTTTGTTTGCAAACGATGTGCTCCGCAGAATGATTTGCCGAAACACTTTTCTCCGGGACAGCTTCGACCTCACAGTGTCGATCTACACTGTCTTCAAAACGAACATCTTTTCTATGTTGCATCACTGAACAACATATTGGGCTTTTGGTAAGCATTTTCTTGCACCGCCCTGATGCCACCCAACCACCTTTCGCCAATCGAATTTGTCCGTTACGAAGCATTTCAAAAAAGGAGTCGGCTCCCAGAAGTATATCTATTTTCTGGGGTTTGTGGAACTCAGGGTCAGCCAGTTCGACATTTGCTGGGATCTTCCACATATTGATGGGAAAATCACAATCTGGCTGCCTGCTGCAAATCGATTTCAGCACCCAAAACTCGGCGCTAAACTGATGTCTCGATACACGCGACGAAACTATTGTCGAGACTTTGCCTCTTGCAGTCAATCTCGACTGTCCAACCGACTTGACGGTTAAACATTTGTATTTGCGTTGAAGGCGTAAGGCTTCAGCGAGGTCTTCGGTCATGAAGTTCACCTATGACCCTGAATCCAACAAGACTCTAGCGTTTCGATTCTTACCGAAACTATCTGGAACTTTAACAACAGCCGTTGCCAGGATTACCTGATCGGTTTCGCTAGCACTATGATCAACATGGGCAGGATGAGCAGAAGCCTGTGATGTTTCTACCGGTGTGAATTTGTGAAGTAGAGTGTTGTGAGGACGAGAAAAAACTCTACACTTCGACGCAGTGCAGTTGGACACTCTGTGCTCTGAATGCAAGCAGTTTATGCAGAGTTGGCTAGATTTTACGAAATTAAATCTATCGTCAACCGGCAGTGTTGCAAACCCTGGACAATTTTCAATCATATGGTTTGCACTGCAAAACTGGCATGTGGGTTCCACTTCCTTTTCAACATTTGTACACGCAAACGACGATTTTTTTGCGTCTTTCATTTCAAATGTTTGCTTCATCCTAGACTTTGACCTTTCTTCAGCAGACAAATGCTGATATCGCCTGTTCAAAGCCGCAGCACAGTCGGCCCATTTCGGCAATGTGTTGTAATCCAGCTGTTCCTCATACTTCGACTTCGTATGAGGATCTACCTTCGACATAACTATATGAATCAAGATTGCATTTGCGAAATCTTGCTCATCTCCGACGGACATTAGCGAACCAAAAATTGCCGATACCGAGTCAACTATTGTTCGAATTCCAACTGCCGATGGCTTGGACATCGGCTCAATGTCAAACAACTGGGCAAGAGTGTCAAAAAAGATAAGGCATTTGTTATCGTAAACTCGACTCAGACTTTCTAATGCCTTCGGGCAATTCGCATCAGATACCTGATAAGCCTTTATTGTTCCAAAAGTCTCGTCTGATAGACATGATATCAAGTGATTTAATTTTTCAATATTTGAAAACGAACGATCAGAGTCTACCAAACTTTCAAACAGACCAATAAACTGTTTATACTCCGAATGTTTACCGCTGAACTTAGGCAACTTAAGTTTGGGCAAGTGCGAATGTTGAGACACTGGGGCACGGTCAACAACTTCAAATTTGCTAAGAGCAGCCATATATGATGACCGTGCAAGAATGCAAGTTTCCTCAAGCATTGAGCGGCTATCATTTTCTGGGTCTATCACATCGATTTGCGACTGCAACTCCATAGCCTTAGCAATGTATGTATTAAGTAAATCGAGTCGACACTGTATCTCGAATTTACTAGGATTCACCATTTTATTGGCTAGTGACATTCTTTGACGCTCAATGCCAGCCTCAACTCTCTCTAATTGTGCGAACATTTGGGTTAAACGCACACTAAGGCAGCTCTCGTCGACATCCACAACAGTCTCATTCCGATCTACCTTGTGCGCCATATTAAACTCAAATTCGACTCTATTCAAATGCACGCAAGTGTACTGTCACAAAGACAGTAGCTGTTCAATATAATTTAAAATGTAACAAGAAAAAACGGTTATCTTCGTCTCGCCGAAGATTAAATACCCTTGCAGTCATGAATATTGCATTAATTTGGTTTTAATAACCGATTGTTCCTATGGGAGCTATATGATATAGAAGTCCGATTTGGATGATCAACAGATGGGACACAATGAGATTTACATTCTGCGTGAATTTCGTTGAAATCGGTCTATAGACACCGAAAATGTTCATACTAAGCATTTTCAACCGATTGTTCCTATGGGAGCTATATGATATAGTGGTCCGATTTGGATGAAATTTGGTCAACAGATGGGACACAATAAGAAATACATCCTGCGTGAATTTCGTTGAAATCGGTCAATAGACACCGAAAATGTTCATACTAAGCATTTTCAACCGATTGTTCCTATAGGAGCTAAATGATATAGTGGTCCGATTTGGATGAAATTTGGTCAACAGATGGTGGACAATTAGAAATACATTCTGAGTGAATTTCGTTGAAATCGGTCAATAGACACCGAAAATGTTCATACTAAGCATTTTCAACCGATTGTTCCTATGGGAGCTATATGATATAGTGGTCCGATCTGGCCGATTTTTACATATGAACTGCGTGCAGAGAGAATACAGGCCTGTACCAAATTTCATTAAGATAGCTTCGCATAGAAACAGACGGACAGACGGACATGGCTATATCGACTCGGCTGTTGATGCTGATCAAGAATATATATACTTTATGTGGTCGGAAACGCTTCCTTCAATGCGTTACAAACTTCGTGACAAAAACAATATACCCTCTGCAAGGGTATAAAAACGAATCGAAGAGTAATGACAATCCGCTGGCTAACTACACTTCTCGAATAGCAGAGTTAACAACTACTAATCAAACGCAAGCGTATGCAGATAAGCGCTGACAACAAAAACAAAATAACAATCTACGCAAACGCACCAGCGCAAACAATAACCAGCTGATTAGCAATATTCCGACTATTCGACTGCACACTGCGTAAAAACAACAACAGCGCATGCGCAGATAGACAAACGATGCGATCTACCAACAACAACAGCGCTTGCGTAGGCAATGATGCGATCTACCCACAACAACTAAAGGTCTTGCAGTTAATCAGCGTACGTTTGTATGTTTGCTAGCGCGACACAAACAAAGCAAAGCAGAAGTAAAGCACTAACAAAGTACAAGCTAACTACCGCAAGCCAAATCCAACAGCTGTATGTATGTATGTAAACGCGAACTGCGCTTTACTTATGTGCAAATTATGTGCAAAGAACAAAGGTCAAAAAACCCACCACCGAAATATGTAGATATTGGCGAATAGCGAAATTAAAGAGGAACGGCTAACGTTGATATGCGAAATAAATGTAACAAATATATTTGCGCTAGTTAAGTGTTCTGTTTTATCTATGTATATTTATTTAATTCGATTTGTGTGTTTTGCTTCAAATTGCCTTCCAATAAATCACAAGTATATATCAGTGGCGAAACGCAATGTCTTTATTGTTCATCAAATGGAGCAGTACCCTTCTATGTACGTTCACGAATATGTATTATGTGCCGCTTCTACGCTTGTACTTTCTATTCTCCTATGCACTGACTCGTTTGGGCACTGTTACCTGATCAGAAGAATCGCTCTTGGACTCAATTCTGGGATTATCACTACGATGGCTATGCGGGGACTCAAGTATATTTGGCTCCTGGCAGCTCCAGGGAATATCGAAAAATCCAAGTTTATCCACACCGACACACACCGCAAACCAAGCCTTGAAATGTCTTAAAGACCAACGAACGCGATTGAAAGTCCCTGCTCGGGCGCCATGATAAATCGAAAACTACTTTAAACAAGTAAGAAAGGCTACAGTCGATCGAGCCGACTGTAAAAGACCCCGTACTCCCATAGAAGTGAGCAATTGTATTCAATTTAAATTTAAATTTTTGAATGAAATTTAAAAATTTTAATTTTATATGTACATTTTGAATTGAAATTAAAAACAAGAAAGAAAAGTACAGTCGAGCGCGCCCGTATAATACTCTCTGCATTTGTCCCGATTAAATTATTAAAATCAGTATCCACATATTACTATGTGTTTTACTTGCATTAAAACAATTACTTGCGTTGAAACAAAAACAATCTAAGCATAATCAAACATACATCTGTTTGTTTGTATTCGAATAAACATACGTTTGACAATATGTATATGATGCAAATATGTATGCATGTATGTGTGTATTCGGCGCAGCCAGCGACCGCGGGCAGCGCTGCCCACACACAGGCAGCGAAAACGTTCGAACATGTGCTTGTGTGTTTCTATCTCGCTTGCACCTATGGGTTGATATTGCGTTCAATTATCAATATTGTAACGCTTCTAGTTTTCTTGTTTATAGTCCGATTTTAATGCGCCTTTCAGGATAGTTTAATATAGTTAGTCTCCACACCAGTTATAAACTACAATACTGTACGATACGGAAAAAACGGCATTGAAGCTTGAAAACTATTTTATAAATTGTGGGAAAAGTGGGCGTGGCAGTCAAAAATTTTAAATGGCAATGTAACTATGCTCTCGCAAAGAACACCAGTACCAGAATTGGTGATCCTAGGTGCCATAGTTACTTAGATATTTGCCGAAAACACCAATTTTTCACGAGGTGTGTCCAGTTTTTTGCTTATTGTGGGCGAATGGGGCGTGGCATCGAAAAAAAAAAAGATTCTTGTATTGACTGACTAAATATCTGATCGTTTGACACCAAGCTCGAACTTGTAGCTCTTACCATCTCTGAAATCTGTTTGTTCATACGGACAGACAGACGGACAGACGGACAGACAGACAGACGGACAGACGGACATGGCTATATCGACTCGGCTTGTGATACTGATCAAGAATATATATACTTTATGGGGTCTGCCACGCCTCCTTCTGCCTGTTACATACTTTTGCACAAACCCAATATACTCTTGCAGAGAGTATAAAAATTAAATTAACAATTCGCATTGCCGCAACTCTATCAGTTGCACCACGCGCCACTTTCAAGAATTCTCCGATAATCAGCATTTACATATTATTCATACAAACACACATTCGTTTGAAATTATATGTATGCATGTATGTATGTATGTGTGTATTCGGCGCGGCCAGCGTCTGCCGGCAGCGCTGTCGCCACACAAGCATCGAAAACGTTCGAACATGTGTTTGTATGTTTCTGTCTCGCTCTCGCGCGTAAGTGATATTGCAGTTAAATAACAAACTTTCTAACGCAGTAGCTCTTTTGTTAAAGGTAGTATGTTGATGCCACTTTCAGAATAGTTTGATTTTATATGTCTCTATACGAATGTTGAATTACAACACTCTTCTATTTGAATAAATGGCTTAAAAACGGCATTAAAGCGTAAAAGTTTTTAGCTGATGTGGGGAAAAGGGGCGTGGCAGCTCAAAATTTTTAATGGTATTGCATTAAGGGTGTCACTAGCAACCTGGTTACCAGAAATGGTGTTCCTAAGTGCCATAGTTACTGAGTTATTGGCCTAAAAGTAATTTTTTTTCGAGGTGTGTCTGGTTTTTTGCTCATTGCGGGGGCGGTAAGGGGCGTGGCAACAATTTGAAATAAACTTGATCTGCTCGCGAAGATAACGGACTTTCATTCCAAATTTGGTGTCTCTAGCTTTTGTAGTTTAAAAGATCCAGGTGTTCATACGGACGGACGGACAGACAGACAGACAGACAGACAGACAGACAGACAGACAGACAGACAGACAGACGGACAGACGGACATTGCTATATCGACTCGGCTGTTGATGCTGATCTAGAATATATATACTTTATGGGGTCGGCCACGCCTCCTTCTGCCTGTTACGCACATTTCGCTTCTGACAAACCTAATAGACCCCTATACTCTTTTTTAGAGTACGGGGTCTAAAAAGAACAAATTGCCAGTTCTTAAACTTTACAATTTATTGTTAGTCTTAGCAATCGCGGAAAGGCTTGGCAGCGTGTGTGTGGCTATTGCGAGACGAAGATAACAACTGCCTGCCGCTCGCGACGGCTGCATTGCCGAATACAAATCAAACTTACATGCTAGCTTAAGTATAAGAGTTTTTATGCGTATATTACTGGACAATTCAATAATCTCAGTAATTAAAGCTTATCCTAACAATTCATTTTTTCTCCTTGTTGTAACTATTATCATGATCCAACAATTAGCTTCAGAAAGCTTTTCGAAAACTAGTTGTAGTGAATGTAGGTGTTCTTCTAGGGATGTGGAAATAACGATTATATCGCTTAAATACACCAAACAATGCTTGTTTAATAATGGTCGCAACACATTATTCATGCAACGTTGAAAAGTTGCAGGAGCATTTTTTAAACCAAATGGCATACGAAGATATTCATAATGACCATTTTTGGTTGAAAAAGCTGTTTTATGTATTGCATCTGGATGCATTTCCAGCTGATGGAAACCTTTTGCAAGGTCAATTGTGGTAAAATAATTGCATCTACCTAGTTTTCCTAGAATTTCTCCATGTTTGATATTGGGTATCTGTCATTAATAGTTACCTCGTTTAATTAGACCCCGTACTCTAAAAAAGAGTATAGGGGTCTATTAGGTTTGTCAGAAGCGAAATGTGCGTAACAGGCAGAAGGAGGCGTGGCCGACCCCATAAAGTATATATATTCTAGATCAGCATCAACAGCCGAGTCGATATAGCAATGTCCGTCTGTCCGTCTGTCCGTCTGTGTGTCTGTCCGTCTGTCTGTCCGTCCGTCCGTCCGTATGAACACCTGGATCTTTTAAACTACAAGAGCTAGAGCCACCAAATTTGGAATGAAAGTCCGTCTATATTGCAGGCAGGTTAAGTTTATTTCAAATTTTTGCCACGCCCCCTACCGCCCCCGCAAATTGTAAAAAACAGTTTTCATTGCACTACAGCTTTGAAACTATGAAAGCTATCGTGACCAAATTTACACAGTAGGTGTATGGTACAACTATAACTATCCTCACCAAGTTTCATCAAGATCGGACAACTATAGCTTATAGCTCCCATAGGACAAATCGGTCAAAAACAAAAAATTTGTATGAAGACATGTAGTATTTGCTAAGTGATCGCAACCAAACTCACACAGAATGTGTACATAATTATTAAAAGTAACTTCACCAAATTTGGTTCAAATCGGACAACTACAACATGTGAAACAAATTGGTCAAAAATGTTAAAAATTGTAATTTATGTACGTGTTTGAAGAAAAGTGGTAAATCAATGTTTATCTACTTTAGCCGTACTCATTGTCAACAGTGCTGTGGTCCAAGTGATGTGACATGCATTAGAGAAACATGAGGTCTGCGGTTCGAGCCCCGGCACAGACAGGCATTTTTTTTCTTTTTCTATAACAAAACAATATTATATGTAAATGCAGATAATCAGCAGTGCCTTCAAATTGAGGTGTGGTGCGTATGGTAGAGTGGCGACATGTGAGAATCCTGTGTCTGATACCGCGGGTTCGATTGCAGCTAGCGCATAACTTTTTATTTACTTTTTTAAATTTTAATTTAAACTATTATCTTTTTTTAAATTTGTATTTTAAAAATATGAATCAGTCTACTGCTTCTTCTTTTAAGTTTGTAAGTATTTTTTTATGCGCACTACAAGGAGTACGGGGTCTTATACAGTCGGCACGTCGACTGTAGCCTTTCTTACTTGTTTTCTATAGTCGATTCTAAACTTTCGTTTACCCGATGCGTCTTTTTTTTTTGAAGAAATCCATATTGGACTGCAGTAGGGGGAATTACTGGGTTTTATGATACCTTGTTCTAACATTTCTTGGATTTGGTTTTCAACTTCTAGTTCATAAGCCTGAGGATAACTGTACGGTTTAGAGTAAATGAAGTTATGAGTAGTGTTAATATTATGTTTTTCTTGGTTACTGAAACTGAGTTGATCTCCTTCTTGAAATTGAATATGTTGATAAGTTTTTAGTAAATGTTTTAATTTTGATTTCTCTTCATTATTTAAATGATCTAATCGATAAAGATTTGAATTCTCAAGTAATTCTGTTTTTACGTTGTCTGAAGACTGTGGGCTATTATTATATTTTTATACTCTCTGCAAGAGTATATTGGGTTTGTGCAAAAGTATGTAACAGGCAGAAGGAGGCGTGGCAGACCACATAAAGTATATATATTCTTGATCAGCATCACAAGCCGAGTCGATATAGCCATGTCCGTCTGTCCGTCTGTCCGTATGAACAAACAGATTTCAGAGATGGTAAGAGCTACAAGTTCGAGCTTGGTGTCAAACGGTCACATATTTAGTCAGTCAATACAAGAATCTTTTTTTCGATGCTACGCCCCATTTGCTCACAATAAGCAAAAAACTGGACACACCTCGTGAAAAATTGGTGTATTCGGCAAATATCTCAATAACTATGGCACCTAGGATCACCAATTCTGGTACGGGTGTTCCTAGCGAGAGCATAGTTACACTGCCATTTACAATTTTTACTGCCACGCCCACATTTGATAAAAAAGTCTGGAACCTTCAATGCCGATTTTGTCGAACTTGTTCGTATCGTACAGTATTGTAGTTATGTAATTCGTGTGGAGACTAACTATATTAAACTATACTGAAAGGCGCATTAAAATCGGACTATAAACAAGAAAACTAGAAGCGTTACAATATTGATAATTGAACGCAATATCAACCCATAGGTGCAAGCGAGATAGAAACACACAAGCACATGTTCGAACGATTTCGCTGCCTGTGTGTCGGCAGCGCTGCCCGCGGTCGCTGGCCGCGCCGAATACACGCATACATCCATAGATATTTTCTTCATATACATATTGCCAAACGTATGTATGTGTATTCGAATACAAACAAACAGATGTACATGGGCTGAAAAGTCCCGGGATTTTTAATGAGAACAATCGATTTTTGGGCAAATTTGTATTTATTCCTCAACATAGTTACCTTCGAAGGCGATACATTTAGCATAGCGAGTTTCCAACATTTCAATTCCCTTTCTGTAGTACGAAATGTCTAAGCCTTCAAAATATGCCTCTGTTTCCCCGATGACTTCCTCATTCGATGTGAATCTCTTTCCCTGGAGCCACCGCTTAAGGTTTGGGAACAGATAATAGTCGCTGGGGGCCAAGTCTGGAGAATAGGGTGGGTGAGCAACCAATTGAAATCGTAATTGGTCTAACTTGGTCATTGCTTTCAAGGACGTGTGTGACGGTGCGTTGTCGTGATGGTACAGAACTTTTTTTCTTCGCCATATGGGGTCGTTTTTAGACCCCGTACTCTAAAAAAGAGTATAGGGGTCTATTAGGTTTGTCAGAAGCGAAATGTGCGTAACAGGCAGAAGGAGGCGTGGCCGACCCCATAAAGTATATATATTCTAGATCAGCATCAACAGCCCAGTCGATATAGCAATGTCCGTCTGTCCGTCCGTCCGTATGAACACCTGGATATTTAGACCCCGTACTCTAAAAAAGAGTATAGGGGTCTATTAGGTTTGTCAGAAGCGAAATGTGCGTAACAGGCAGAAGGAGGCGTGGCCGACCCCATAAAGTATATATATTCTAGATCAGCATCAACAGCCGAGTCGATATAGCAATGTCCGTCTGTCCGTCTGTCTGTCTGTCTGTCTGTCTGTCTGTCTGTCCGTCCGTCCGTATGAACACCTGGATCTTTTAAACTACAAAAGCTAGAGACACCAAATTTGGAATGAAAGTCCGTTATCTTCGCGAGCAGATCAAGTTTATTTCAAATTGTTGCCACGCCCCTTACCGCCCCCGCAATGAGCAAAAAACCAGACACACCTCGAAAAAATTTACTTTTAGGCCAATAACTCAGTAACTATGGCACTTAGGAACACCATTTCTGGTAAACAGGTTGCTAGTGACACCCTTAATGCAATACCATTAAAAATTTTGAGCTGCCACGCCCCTTTTCCCCACATCAGCTAAAAAACTTTTACGCTTTAATGCCGTTTTTAAGGCATTTATTCATATAGTAGAGTGTTGTAATTCAACATTCGTATAGAGACATATAAAATCAAACTATTCTGAAAGTGGCATCAACATACTACCTTTAACAAAAGAGCTACTGCGTTAGAAAGTTTGTTATTTAACTGCAATATCACTTACACGCGAGAGCGAGACAGAAACATACAAACACATGTTCGAACGTTTTCGATGCTTGTGTGCCGACAGCGCTGCCGGCAGACGCTGGCAGCGCCGAATACACACATACATACATACATGCATACATATAATTTCAAACGAATGTGTGTTTGTATGAATAATATGTAAATGCTGATTATCGGAGAATTCTTGAAAGTGGCGCGTGGTGCAACTGATAGAGTTGCGGCAATGCGAATTGTTAATTTAATTTTTATACTCTCTGCAAGAGTATATTGGGTTTGTGCAAAAGTATGTAACAGGCAGAAGGAGGCGTGGCAGACCCCATAAAGTATATATATTCTTGATCAGTATCACAAGCCGAGTCGATATAGCCATGTCCGTCTGTCCGTCTGTCTGTCTGTCCGTCTGTCTGTCCGTATGAACAAACAGATTTCAGAGATGGTAAGAGCTACAAGTTCGAGCTTGGTGTCAAACGATCAGATATTTAGTCAGTCAATACAAGAATCTTTTTTTTTCGATGCCACGCCCCATTCGCCCACAATAAGCAAAAAACTGGACACACCTCGTGAAAAATTGGTGTTTTCGGCAAATATCTAAGTAACTATGGCACCTAGGATCACCAATTCTGGTACGGGTGTTCTTTTGCGAGAGCATAGTTACATTGCCATTTAAAATTTTTGACTGCCACGCCCACTTTTCCCACAATTTATAAAATAGTTTTCAAGCTTCAATGCCGTTTTTCCGTATCGTACAGTATTGTAGTTTATAACTGGTGTGGAGACTAACTATATTAAACTATCCTGAAAGGCGCATTAAAATCGGACTATAAACAAGAAAACTAGAAGCGTTACAATATTGATAATTGAACGCAATATCAACCCATAGGTGCAAGCGAGATAGAAACACACAAGCACATGTTCGAACGTTTTCGCTGCCTGTGTGTGGGCAGCGCTGCCCGCGGTCGCTGGCTGCGCCGAATACACACATACATGCATACATATTTGCATCATATACATATTGTCAAACGAATACAAACAAACAGACGTATGTTTGATTATGCTTAGATTGTTTTTGTTTCAACGTGTTTTAATGCAAGTAAAACACATAGTAATATGTGGATACCGATTTTAATAATTTAATCGGGACAAATGCAGAGAGTATTATACGGGCGCGCTCGACTGTACTTTTCTTTCTTGTTTTTAATTTCAATTCAAAATGTACATATAAAATTAAAATTTTTAAATTTCATTCAAAAATTTAAATTTAAATTGAATACAATTGCTCACTTCTATGGGAGTACGGGGTCTTTTACAGTCTGCTCGATCGACTGTAGCCTTTCTTACTTGTTTAAACTACAAAAGCTAGAGACACCAAATTTGGAATGAAAGTCCGTTATCTTCGCGAGCAGATCAAGTTTATTTCAAATTGTTACCACGCCCCTTACCGCCCCCGCAATGAGCAAAAAACCGGACACACCTCGAAAAAAATTTACTTTTAGGCCAATAACTCAGTAACTATGGCACTTAGGAACACCTTTTCTGTTAAACAGGTTGCTAGAGACAGCCTTAATGCAATGCCATTAAAAATTTTGAGCTGCCACGCCCCCTTTCCCCACATCAGCTAAAAAACTTTTACGCTTTAATGCCGTTTTTAAGGCATTTATTCATATAGTAAAGTGTTGTAATTCAACATTCGTATAGAGACATATAAAATCAAACTATTCTGAAAGTGGCATCAACATACTACCTTTAACAAAAGAGCTACTGCGTTACAAAGTTTGTTATTTAACTGCAATATCACTTACGCGCGAGAGCGAGACAGAAACATACAAACACATGTTCGAACGTTTTCGATGCTTGTGTGGCGACAGCGCTGCCGGCAGACGCTGGCCGCGTCGAATACACACATACATTCATACATGCATACATATAATTTCAAACGAATGTGTGTTTGTATGAATAATATGTAAATGCTGATTATTGGAGAATTCTTGAAAGTGGCGCTTGGTGCAACTGATAGTGTTGCGGCAATGCGAATTGTTAATTTAATTTTTTTTAATTTCAATTCAAAATGTACATATAAAATTAAAATTTTTAAATTTCATTCAAAAATTTAAATTTAAATTGAATACAATTGCGCACTTCTATGGGAGTACGGGGTCTTTTACAGTCGGCTCGATTGAAATTTGTAGTCTATTATTGCTTGGGCTTGTGAAAGCATATTTCTGCCAATTAATAAATCATAATCTGAACAAAATTTGTGTAAAAGGAATTCACTACTACTCATGAATATGTTGTTGGAGGGAACAATAATCTTTTTGTTAATGGCCCGTTACTTGTGTGAATGAGACATTCAGTATCATAAACATTTAGATTGAAAACATTGGATGTCATCATATTTACTGTTGAACCGGTATCTATAAGACATTTTAAAACATTTCCTTTATGGGTAAGTTTTATGAATTGGTGGTTTCCGAGGCTGGTAACGGAAAATTTTCGGCTTGATCGAGTTCTATCTCGTTACACTGTTCAGTTTCTTTTTCGGCTACTGGTGTCGAAGTTTCGGCATAATCAAAGCTTTGAGGATATCCGTAATCTTGATAGGATTGTGAATTTGAAGCTAATTGATTGTAATATTCTTGCTGTAAATACTCACTATCCCCGCTATATTAATGTCTGATTTTTACAATTCTACAGATTCAGACACTAGCTCGAGTATAGTTGAAGGAAAATTGATTACAATGGCACAGTCAAATATTGATATTATCAACACTGCATCAAAGCTTATATCGGTATTTGATGGTAAAGCAGAAAACCTAACAAGTTTTCTCGATGCATTGGAAATTATAGAATCAATAAAAGGCGAACACGAACAATTAGCTATTTCAATAATAAAAACAAAGCTAAAAGGTGTCGCCAGAAACCTAGTCGGAAATGAGACAACTATATCAGAAGTCATCTCCGGACTAAGAAGCAATGTCAAAGGCGAAACTGT
The DNA here is from genome assembly GCA_018151165.1 of Drosophila arawakana. Taxonomy (NCBI): domain Eukaryota; kingdom Metazoa; phylum Arthropoda; class Insecta; order Diptera; family Drosophilidae; genus Drosophila; species Drosophila arawakana. The sequence continues at coordinate 9,226 of JAECWX010000319.1, read as the reverse complement.
AGAAGTATTATCAGCGAAGCTGATGAATCTACAGCAACGCAGCAAAGCTGCTAACCAATATACTTCAGAGGTTGAGCAGATGACAAAAGCTCTAGAAAGTGCGTACATAACGGACGGACTACCACTTGCGTTAGCCAGAAGTTATTCTACACAGCTTGCAGTTAAGGCAATGACGAAGAATTCCGCAATTGATAAGGTAAAACTTATCATGCAGGCTGGCACCTTCAACGCCATATCCAAATTCGTAAACAGTTGCACCGAAGCAACTGGACAACCAAATACTGTCCTTTATTATAGAAATTATCCTCAGCGTGGTGGAAACCGCGGACGTGGAAATTTCAGAGGTAATCATCGTGGTCGTAATAATAATCACAACAACTACAATGGTACCAACTATAATAATAATGGACGAGGTCAATATCGAGGACGTGGTAACTCAAATCGAGGCCACAATAACAATAACAAGTAAGAAAGGCTACAGTCGATCGAGCCGACTGTAAAAGACCCCGTACTCCCATAGAAGTGAGCAATTGTATTCAATTTAAATTTAAATTTTTGAATGAAATTTAAAAATTTTAATTTTATATGTACATTTTGAATTGAAATTAAAAACAAGAAAGAAAAGTACAGTCGAGCGCGCCCGTATAATACTCTCTGCATTTGTCCCGATTAAATTATTAAAATCGGTATCCACATATTACTATGTGTTTTACTTGCATTAAAACACGTTGAAACAAAAACAATCTAAGCATAATCAAACATACGTCTGTTTGTTTGTATTCGTTTGACAATATGTATATGATGCAAATATGTATGCATGTATGTGTGTATTCGGCGCAGCCAGCGACCGCGGGCAGCGCTGCCCACACACAGGCAGCGAAAACGTTCGAACATGTGCTTGTGTGTTTCTATCTCGCTTGCACCTATGGGTTGATATTGCGTTCAATTATCAATATTGTAACGCTTCTAGTTTTCTTGTTTATAGTCCGATTTTAATGCGCCTTTCAGGATAGTTTAATATAGTTAGTCTCCACACCAGTTATAAACTACAATACTGTACGATACGGAAAAAACGGCATTGAAGCTTGAAAACTATTTTATAAATTGTGGGAAAAGTGGGCGTGGCAGTCAAAAATTTTAAATGGCAATGTAACTATGCTCTCGCAAAGAACACCCGTACCAGAATTGGTGATCCTAGGTGCCATAGTTACTTAGATATTTGCCGAAAACACCAATTTTTCACGAGGTGTGTCCAGTTTTTTGCTTATTGTGGGCGAATGGGGCGTGGCATCGAAAAAAAAAAGATTCTTGTATTGACTGACTAAATATCTGATCGTTTGACACCAAGCTCGAACTTGTAGCTCTTACCATCTCTGAAATCTGTTTGTTCATACGGACAGACAGACGGACAGACAGACAGACGGACAGACGGACATGGCTATATCGACTCGGCTTGTGATACTGATCAAGAATATATATACTTTATGGGGTCTGCCACGCCTCCTTCTGCCTGTTACATACTTTTGCACAAACCCAATATACTCTTGCAGAGAGTATAAAAATTAAATTAACAATTCGCATTGCCGCAACTCTATCAGTTGCACCACGCGCCACTTTCAAGAATTCTCCGATAATCAGCATTTACATATTATTCATACAAACACACATTCGTTTGAAATTATATGTATGCATGTATGTATGTATGTGTGTATTCGGCGCTGCCAGCGTCTGCCGGCAGCGCTGTCGCCACACAAGCATCGAAAACGTTCGAACATGTGTTTGTATGTTTCTGTCTCGCTCTCGCGTGTAAGTGATATTGCAGTTAAATAACAAACTTTCTAACGCAGTAGCTCTTTTGTTAAAGGTAGTATGTTGATGCCACTTTCAGAATAGTTTGATTTTATATGTCTCTATACGAATGTTGAATTACAACACTCTACTATATGAATAAATGCCTTAAAAACGGCATTAAAGCGTAAAAGTTTTTTAGCTGATGTGGGGAAAAGGGGCGTGGCAGCTCAAAATTTTTAATGGTATTGCATTAAGGGTGTCACTAGCAACCTGTTTACCAGAAATGGTGTTCCTAAGTGCCATAGTTACTGAGTTATTGGCCTAAAAGTAAATTTTTTTCGAGGTGTGTCTGGTTTTTTGCTCATTGCGGGGGCGGTAAGGGGCGTGGCAACAATTTGAAATAAACTTGATCTGCTCGCGAAGATAACGGACTTTCATTCCAAATTTGGTGTCTCTAGCTTTTGTAGTTTAAAAGATCCAGGTGTTCATACGGACGGACGGACAGACAGACAGACAGACAGACAGACAGACAGACAGACAGACGGACAGACGGACAGACGGACATTGCTATATCGACTCGGCTGTTGATGCTGATCTAGAATATATATACTTTATGGGGTCGGCCACGCCTCCTTCTGCCTGTTACGCACATTTCGCTTCTGACAAACCTAATAGACCCCTATACTCTTTTTTAGAGTACGGGGTCTAATAACGTGAGAGTAGCTCAAAATGCATCGGGAAACTCTCAAGACCCTTTAAGTACCCAACAGTAGAAAATGTAAAGGTCCATGCAATTAATCTCAGTCAGAATATATTTGTCACTTTTGCTAACGTGTCCACAGGAAAAGAACTGGTTTTTCTAGTAGACACAGGTGCAGACATTTCAATAGTCAAAGAAAATTCAGATGACTATCATGATATAAACGTTAACTATATAATAGACATAAAAGGAATAAGTCAGGAGGTAACAAAATCAAAAGGTTTAACCTCCATTGAGATACAGACAACTAAATATATAATCCAACACGACTTTCATATCGTGGATTTACATTTCGCTATTCCATGCGATGGCATATTAGGAATCGACTTCATAAAGAAATACAACTGTCAATTAGACTTCAAGCCGTCTGAAGATTGGTTTATAATCAGACCCGATAACCTTAAATATCCAATTTATGTACCAATAACATACAGTACTGGCAACAACTCAATTCTTCTGCCAGCGAGTTCCCAAGTTATTAGGAAAATTCAATTAAATTCCCAAGAAGACAGTGTATTGATTCCAAACCAGGAAATTAAACATGGTATTTACAAAGCTAGTACAATAGCAACAACAAAAAATGCATTCATAAGACTACTTAATAATACAGATAGAGATCAAGTAGTCAATACAAATAACTTGGCATATGAATCACTTTCGAACTACAAAGTAGTCAAAACTAATAATGAAACTAGAGAAAAGTCTGTATTATCTCAACTATCAAAGAACTTTCCTTCACAATTTAAGTCACAGCTCTCAAGCTTATGCACCAAATACAGCGATATATTCGGATTGGAAACAGAACCAATCACTACAAATAATTTCTACAAACAGAAACTGAGATTAAAGGATGATTAACCAGTATATGTCAAAAATTACAGAAGCCCACACAGTCAGGTGAAAGAGATACAGAAGCAAGTGGGAAAATTGATCACTGACGAACCTTCTGTATCTGAATATAATAGCCCATTATTACTTGTCCCCAAAAAATCATCTCCGACTTCAGATTGAAAGAAATGGCGATTAGTGATTGACTATCGTCAAATAAACAAAAAATTATTGTCATATAAATTCCCACTCCCTAGAATTGATGACATTTTAGATCAACTAGGGCGAGCAAAATATTTTTCGTGTCTTGACCTTATGTCAGGATTCCACCAAATTGAACTCGAAACAAGTAAGAAAGGCTACAGTCGATCGAGCCGACTGTAAAAGACCCCGTACTCCCATAGAAGTGAGCAATTGTATTCAATTTAAATTTAAATTTTTGAATGAAATTTAAAAATTTTAATTTTATATGTACATTTTGAATTGAAATTAAAAACAAGAAAGAAAAGTACAGTCGAGCGCGCCCGTATAATACTCTCTGCATTTGTCCCGATTAAATTATTAAAATCGGTATCCACATATTACTATGTGTTTTACTTGCATTAAAACACGTTGAAACAAAAACAATCTAAGCATAATCAAACATACGTCTGTTTGTTTGTATTCGTTTGACAATATGTATATGATGCAAATATGTATGCATGTATGTGTGTATTCGGCGCAGCCAGCGACCGCGGGCAGCGCTGCCCACACACAGGCAGCGAAAACGTTTGAACATGTGCTTGTGTGTTTCTATCTCGCTTGCACCTATGGGTTGATATTGCGTTCAATTATCAATATTGTAACGCTTCTAGTTTTCTTGTTTATAGTCCGATTTTAATGCGCCTTTCAGGATAGTTTAATATAGTTAGTCTCCACACCAGTTATAAACTACAATACTGTACGATACGGAAAAAACGGCATTGAAGCTTGAAAACTATTTTATAAATTGTGGGAAAAGTGGGCGTGGCAGTCAAAAATTTTAAATGGCAATGTAACTATGCTCTCGCAAAGAACACCCGTACCAGAATTGGTGATCCTAGGTGCCATAGTTACTTAGATATTTGCCGAAAACACCAATTTTTCACGAGGTGTGTCCAGTTTTTTGCTTATTGTGGGCGAATGGGGCGTGGCATCGAAAAAAAAAAGATTCTTGTATTGACTGACTAAATATCTGATCGTTTGACACCAAGCTCGAACTTGTAGCTCTTACCATCTCTGAAATCTGTTTGTTCATACGGACAGACAGACGGACAGACGGACATGGCTATATCGACTCGGCTTGTGATACTGATCAAGAATATATATACTTTATGGGGTCTGCCACGCCTCCTTCTGCCTGTTACATACTTTTGCACAAACCCAATATACTCTTGCAGAGAGTATAAAAACAAGTAAGAAAGGCTACAGTCGATCGAGCCGACTGTAAAAGACCCCGTACTCCCATGGTAGTGCGCAATTGTATTCAATTTGAATTCAAATTTTCGAATGAAATTTAAAATTTTTAATTTTATATGTTCATTTAGAATTGAAATTTAAAAAAATGAATTAACAATTAAATTAACTATCAGTTGCACCACGCGCCACTTTCAAGAATTCTCCGAATATCAGCATTTACATTTTATTCTTACAAACACACATTCGTTTGAAATTATATGTATGCATGTATGTATGTATGTGTGTATTCGGCGCGGCCAGCGTCTGCCGGCAGCGCTGTCGCCACAGCGTCTGCCGGCAGCGCTGTCGCCACACAAGCATCGAAAACGTTCGAACATGTGTTTGTATGTTTCTGTCTCGCTCTCGCGTGTAAGTGATATTGCAGTTAAATAACAAACTTTCTAACGCAGTAGCTCTTTTGTTAAAGGTAGTATGTTGATGCCACTTTCAGAATAGTTTGATTTTATATGTCTCTATACGAATGTTGAATTACAACACTCTACTATATGAATAAATGCCTTAAAAACGGCATTAAAGCGTAAAAGTTTTTTAGCTGATGTGGGGAAAAGGGGCGTGGCAGCTCAAAATTTTTAATGGTATTGCATTAAGGGTGTCACTAGCAACCTGTTTACCAGAAATGGTGTTCCTAAGTGCCATAGTTACTGAGTTATTGGCCTAAAAGTAAATTTTTTTCGAGGTGTGTCTGGTTTTTTGCTCATTGCGGGGGCGGTAAGGGGCGTGGCAACAATTTGAAATAAACTTGATCTGCTCGCGAAGATAACGGACTTTCATTCCAAATTTGGTGTCTCTAGCTTTTGTAGTTTAAAAGATCCAGGTGTTCATACGGACGGACGGACAGACAGACAGACAGACAGACAGACAGACAGACAGACGGACAGACGGACATTGCTATATCGACTCGGCTGTTGATGCTGATCTAGAATATATATACTTTATGGGGTCGGCCACGCCTCCTTCTGCCTGTTACGCACATTTCGCTTCTGACAAACCTAATAGACCCCTATACTCTTTTTTAGAGTACGGGGTCTAAAAATATATTTTAATAATTTGAAATCTGCGTCCAAAGTCCAATTTGTGAAAATTGGATTTTCAAACTGTAATCCCGCTATCTCCAAAAAGCAAAACCAAAATGCAACAAGTAAGAAAGGCTACAGTCGATCGAGCCGACTGTAAAAGACCCCGTACTCCCATGGTAGTGCGCAATTGTATTCAATTTGAATTCAAATTTTCGAATGAAATTTAAAATTTTTAATTTTATATGTTCATTTAGAATTGAAATTTAAAAAAATGAATTAACAATTAAATTAACTATCAGTTGCACCACGCGCCACTTTCAAGAATTCTCCGAATATCAGCATTTACATTTTATTCTTACAAACACACATTCGTTTGAAACAAGTAAGAAAGGCTACAGTCGATCGAGCCGACTGTAAAAGACCCCGTACTCCCATAGAAGTGCGCAATTGTATTCAATTTAAATTTAAATTTTTGAATGAAATTTAAAAATTTTAATTTTATATGTACATTTTGAATTGAAATTAAAAAAATTAAATTAACAATTCGCATTGCCGCAACTCTATCAGTTGCACCACGCGCCACTTTCAAGAATTCTCCGATAGCATTTACATATTATTCATACAAACACACATTCGTTTGAAATTATATGTATGTATGTATGCATGTGTGTATTCGGCGCGGCCAGCGTCTGCCGGCAGCGCTGTCGCCACACAAGCATCGAAAATGTTCGAACATGTGTTTGTATGTTTCTGTCTCGCTCTCGCGCGTATGTGATATTGCAGTTAAATAACAAACTTTGTAACGCAGTAGCTCTTTTGTTAAAGGTAGTATGTTGATGCCCCTTTCAGAATAGTTTGATTTTATATGTCTCTATACGAAAGTTGAATTACAACACTCTACTATATGAATAAATGCCTTAAACATGGCATTAAAGTGAAAACGTTTGGTTAACTCTCAGGAGAAAAGGGGGCGTGGCAGCTCAAAATTTTTAATGGCATTGCATTAAGGGTGTCACTAGCAACCTGTTTACCAGAAATGGTGTTCCTAAGTGCCATAGTTACTGAGTTATTGGCCTAAAAGTAAATTTTTTTCGAGGTGTGTCTGGTTTTTTCCTCATTGCGGGGGCGGTAAGGGGCGTGGCATTAATTTGAAATAAACTTGATCTGCTCGCGAAGATAACGGACTTTCATTCCAAATTTGGAGTCTCTAGCTTTTGTAGTTTAAAAGATCCAGGTGTTCATACGGACGGACGGACAGACAGACAGACAGACAGACGGACAGACGGACAGACGGACATTGCTATATCGACTCGGCTGTTGATGCTGATCTAGAATATATATACTTTATGGGGTCGGCCACGCCTCCTTCTGCCTGTTACGCACATTTCGCTTCTGACAAACCTAATAGACCCCTATACTCTTTTTTAGAGTACGGGGTCTAATTATATGTATGCATGTATGTAGGTCTGTGTGTAAAAAGAAAAAAAAGAAGGGGCTCAAAAACGTGACGAAAAAGGGGATACAGGTAATTGGGGAAAGTACGATGGACAAGCATCAACAGTTATATATAAAACATAAGGAATACCACAATATCGTGAAAAAAACCATTTTCAAATTCTTCTTTTTATTTTTAAAAAATTTCAAAAACTGTCCGTGCGCCATTTGTGAGCAAAATCTATTATTCATATAATTAATATCTAATAATAATTATCTTTCTTTCATTTTCTTTCAGGTATGCGACTCAGATGGAATCTACATACGGATGTGCAGGTAAGTGGTGTAACATATAAAACCTACTGTGTGTCAGGAACTAATGTGCTTTTGTTTCATCTTTCTTGGCCTTGCGGTGGAGTCAATGCTGTTTTTTTGCTGCAAGTGCCGTAGTTGCTGCTGCTGTTGGTGTTGATGCTGCTTTGTGCACGCCTCATGGATTAGACTCATGTTGGTGATGAACTCCAGTTAGCAGTAGCGCCATACCCAATGCATCGGTGTGGAATCAGATAATGCCACTGCTTCCCACGCTGCTGTCTCCAATTGTCACGACGCTGTAGCAATTTTGCCGCTGCCGCTGTCGCCGCCGCCGCTGTCGCTGCTGCCGCTGGAAATGGCAGCCGTCTGTCATCAGTGTGACGTCCCACGCCGCAGTCATAAATTTCTTACTGTTTGGTCAAACAGTTTTGTTATGGCCAGATTCCACAGGATGCGGATATCTGGACATCCAATGGTTGGTGCAGCATCTGGAAGGATGCTACACCACCAGAGTTGCCACCGTATGAAGATGGCAGCCATCTGCCAGTGGAGTGCTGTCCCACGCCGCTGTCAAATTTTTGGCCCAAAGAAAGGGTATGGCCAGATTCCACAAGATGCGGACTTCTGGACATTGCTGTGACCTTTGCTCCCTTTTCGTTGCTCTGCTGAGCAATATATAAGTTTGTGTGTTTGTTCGCTTGCACACAATTTCTCACTTGCGCTTGCATCCACGGTTTGCCTTTGTTGATTAACTGTTTCTCGTTAACATTTGTTTTTGCATTCTTGCGAATTCTGTTTTCGAGCTTATTTGTTTACATCTAAGGTATTTTGTGTACTCTTATTTTTTTCTCCTTGTCACTCTATTTGCTGAGTTATTTTTGAGTGAAATGGCATGCTGCAAAAACAATTGCAATTATGGTCCATCTCGTGACAGTGACCAACCAAATTATGTGCACTGTTGGTTGTGTGACAACATTATGCATATAAAATGTGCTGGTCTTACTGGGCGTGAATTCGAAAAAAATTCATATCCTCACCCAAAGTAGGCAGTGGTGGATTACGATGGTCATGTCCAGTTTGTATTGAGCTGCAATGTGATTTTTCACGTATGTATAATACTGTGAAAAAACAATTTCTTAAGTTGCGCTCAAAACTTAGCAAGCTAAACACTGATTTTGATATCAGTGCGGACTTGCTTAGCAATTATAAGTTTGAGACCCCACCTGATCCAACCTGTTCTCAGCAACAACTTACTTTGCCTGTTCCGCCTGGTTCACTCCCACCTCACCTCTGCATAATGGGCCTCCCCTTTTATCATTTTCTCCCTCTCCCAGTAACTCTTCACCCCCTCCTTCCCATATTCCTCCTGTAACATCTCCTGTACCTGATCAACCCATAGGTGCCAATGTTGCTTTCCCGGCACTGCCTGACCCCCTGTAACCGATCCATCACCCATTACAATAAAATCAGTGGCTGTTAATGGAGTTGCGGCTAAGAGTAAAAGCTCTAAAAGTCCCCCTAACCGACGTAACAGTCGATCTTCTGCCACCCCCGCAGTCGCCCCTTCCCACCCTAATATAAATGT
>JAECWX010000318.1:0-26283 GCA_018151165.1 Drosophila arawakana | reverse complement strand
TGCAAAAATGTGTGGGCGAAGAATTTGCTGCAAACAATTGATACAAACAAATTGCTTTCAAACAATTTGCTGCGTCAATTTGCTGCAAATAAATCTGCTGCAAACAATTCGCTCCAAACAATTTGCTACAAATAATTTGCTGCAAACAATTTACTGCAAACAATTTACTGCAAACAATTTGCTGCAAACAATTTGCTTCCAACAATTTGCATCCAACAATTTGCTGCAAACAATTTGCTGCAAGCAATTTGCTACTAACAAATTTTCTGAAAACAATTTGCTGCAAAAAATGGTGTGGCGAAGAATTTGCTGCAAACAATTCGATGCAAACAATGTGGCGAAAAATTTGCCGCAAACCAATTTTATACTACAAACAATTTGCTTCAAAAATTTGCTACAAACAATTCAGGCTACAAACAATTTGCTTCAAACAAACTTAGCTGCAAACAATTCGCTACAAACAATGGGCGATACAAACAATTTGATACAAGCAATTTGCTACAAAAAAATTTGTTACAAATAATTTGCTGCAAAACAATATGAACAATTAGATAAAATAATTTGGTACAATTAAAATTTGTTGCAAACAATTTTCTGCAAAAAATTCGCTACAAACAATTTGTTGCAAACAATTTAGGGCTGCAAATAATTTGCTGCGAACAAGTTTAGCTGGAAACAATTTGCTAGCAAAAACAATTTACTACAAACAAATTTAAAACAATTGGTTGCAAACAATTGGAGTAAAAAATTTGTTACAAACAATTTACTGAAACAATTTAGCTGCACACAAATTTGTGGCGAAGAATTTGCTACAAACAATTGTTTCTGAAAACAATTTGCTACAAAAATGTGCGGCAAACAATTTGCTGCAAACAAATAAAAATTTCTAAAAAAATTTGCTAACAAACAATTTGATACAAGCAATTTGCTACAAAAATTTGTTACAAACAATTTGTTGCAAACAAATTTGCTATAGCTGCAAATAATTTGCAACAAATAATTTGTTGCAAACAAATTTGTTGCACAAATTTGCTGCAAACAATTACAATTTGCTGCAAACAATTTGTTACAAAAAAATTTGCTGCAAAACAAATTTGTTGCAAACAATTTTCACGCGAAATAATTTGTTGCAAACAATTTGCTACAAACAATTTGCTGCAAACAATTTACTGCAAACAATTTGCTGCAAAAAACACAAATTTTACAAACAATTTTGCTGCAAACAATTTGCTGCAAACAATTTGCTGCAAACAATTTGATGCATATGGCTGGCAAATAATTTGCTGCAAACAATTTCCTAAAAAAAATTTTGCTACAAAAAATTTGCTGCAAACAAATTTGCTGCAAACAAATTTGCTACAAACAAATTTGCTGCAAACAATTTGCTAAAAAATTTGCTATGCAAAACAATTTGCTGCAAACAATTTGCTGCAAACAATTTGCTGCAAACAAATTTGCTACAAACAAACAATTTGCTACAAACAAATTTGCTGCAAACAATTTTGCTTTGCAAACAATTTGCTACAAACAATTTGCTAACAAACAATTTGCTGCAAACAATTTGCTACAAACAATTTGCTCCTGGCAATTTGCTGCAAACAATTTGCTTCTAAAACAACGGTTTGCTGCAAACAAATTGCTGCAGCAAACAATTTGCTGCAAACAATTTGCTGCAAGCAAATTTGCTACAAACAAATTTGCTGCAAACAATTTGCTGCAAACAATTTGCTGCAAACAATTTGCTACAAACAATTTGCTGCAAACAATTTTCTAAACAAACAATTTGCTACAAACAATTTGCTGCAAACAATTTGCTTGGAACAATATGCTGCAAACAATTTGCTGCAAACAATTTGCTGACAAACAATTTGCTGCAAACAAGTTTGCTAAAAACAGTTTGCTGCAAAACAGTTTGCTGCAAAACAATTTTGCTGCAAACAATTTGTTGCAACAATTTGCAAACAATTTGCTGCCAACAATTTGCTGCTAAAACAATTTGCTGCAAAAAGTTTTAACGCAAACAATTTGCTTGCAAACAATTTGCTGCAAACAAATTTGCTGCAAACGATTTGCTGCAAAGCAATTTGCTGGCGAACAGTTTGCTACAAACAATTTGCTACAAACAGGTTTAACTGCGAAACAGTTTGCTGCATAGACAATTTGCTGACAAAGAGTTTGCTGAAACAATTTGCTACCAACAAGTTCGCTGCAAACAAGTTTGCTGCAAACAATTTGCTGACAAAACATTTGCTGCAAACAGTTTGGCTGCCAACAGGTTTCTTTGCGCAAACAGTTTGCTACAAACAATTTGCTGCAAACAATTTGTTGCAAACAATTTGCTGCAAACCATTTGCTAGCGAAAATTTGCTTTTGCTGCAAACAATTTGCTGCAAAAAGTTTGCTGCGAACCAGTTTCTGCAAACAGTTTGCTGCAAAATTTGCTAGGCTTTGCTGCAAGACGGTTTTTGCTACAAACAGTTTGCTGCAAGACAGTTTGCTGCAAACAGTTTGCTGCAAAGATGGTTTTGCTGCCGAACAGTTTGCTACCACAGATTTTAACTGCGAGACAGTTTGTCTCGCAAGACAGTTTAACGTAGGCGGTTTACTGCAGATGGTTTTCTGCAACCAATGATTTCTAACGCGAACAGTTTTGCTCGCAAACAGGTTTGCGGCAAGGTTTCTGCAAACAGTTTGCTACAAACAGATTTTGCTTTGAGACAATTTAACGCAAACAAGGTTGCTGCCAAACAGTTTGGCTACAAACAATTTGCTGCAAACAAATTTGCTACAAACAATTTGCTGCAAACAATTTGGCTGCAAACAATTTGCTGCAAATAATTTTGCTGCAAACAATTTGCTGCAAACAATTTGTTACAAACCATTTGCTGCAAACAAATTTGCTTCAACAAGTTGCTGCAAACAAATTTGCTGCAAACAGTTTGGCTACAAACAATTTGCTGCAAACAAATTTGCTGCAAACAATTTGCTGCAAACAATTTGCTACAAACAGTTTGGTGCACTGGGTTGATTTGCTGATTTGCTGCAAACAAGGTTTGCTGCAAACAAGGTTTGCTGCAAACAAGATTTGCTGCAAACAATTTTCTAGCAAACATGTTGTGCACAAGTTTGCTGCAAACAGTTCTTACAAACAATTTGCTGCAAACAGTTTGCTGCAAACAAGATTTTCTGCAAACAATTTTGCTGCAAACATTTGCTGCAAACGATTTGCTATAAACAATTTTCTGCAAACCAGTTTGCTGCAAAAGATTTGCTACGAAACAGTTTGCTACAAACAAGTTTGCTACAAACAGGTTTGCTATGCGACAGTTTGGCTGCAAACAGTTTGCTGCAAACAGTTTAACGCGAACCAGTTTGCAACGCGAACAATTCGCTACAGTTTGCGATTTGATTGCAAACGAGTTTGGCTGCCAACAAATTTTGCAAACAGTTTGCTGCACACAATTTGCTGTTAACAGTTGCTGCTAACAATTTGCTGCAAAATGATTTGACAAAGATGTGTGTGAAGGGTTTGCTGCAAACAGTTTTCTGCCAAACAGTTTGCTACAAACAGTTTGCTGCAAACGGTTTGCTGCTAACAAGTTTTCTGCAAACAGTTTACTGCAAAATGTGTTTGCGCGAAGGATTTGCTGCAAACAGTTTGCTGCAAAATTGCGAGAAGGTTTGCTGCAAACTGAATTGCTGCAAACAATTTCGACTGCAAACAGTTTGCTGCAAACAATTTGCTACAAATAATTTGCTGCAAACAATTTGCTACAAACAGTTTGCTACAAATGATTTGCTACAAACAATTTGCTGCAAACAATTTGCTGCAAACAATTTGCTACAAACAGTTTGCTACAAATAAATTTGCTGCAAACAGTTTGCTACAAACAATTTGCTGCAAACAATTTGCTACAAACAATTTGCTACAAACAGTTTGCTACAAACAAATTTGCTGCAAACAATTTGCTGCAAACAATTGCTACAAACAATTTGCTGCAAACAATTTGCTGCAAACAAGTTGCTGCAAACAATTTCTGCAAACAGTTTGCTGCAAACAATTTGCTGCAAAAAATTTTCTCAAACAATTTGCTACAAACAATTTGGCTGCAAACAATTTGGCTAGACAAATTTTTCTGCAACCAATTTGCTGCAAAACAATTTGTGCTAAAGATTTTCTGCAAACAATTCGCTACAAACGATTTGCTGCAAACGATTTGCCAAATGCTATTCTGCAAACAGTTTGCGGCAAACAAATGTTTACTGAAGACAGTTTGGCAACACAATAGTTTGCTGCAAACAATTTGCTGCAAGTAATTTGCTACTAACAAATTTTCTGCAAGCAATTTGCTGCAAAAAAATGTGTGGCGAAGAATTTGCTGCAAACAATTCGCTACAAACAATTTGGTTCAAACAATTGGCTGCAAACAAATTGGCTGCAAACAAATTTAATGCAAACAATTTGCTGCCAACATTTTGCTGCAAAAATTTGCTGCAAACAATTTGCTGCAAACAATTTGCTGCAAACAATTTGCTGCAAACAATTTTTCTACAAACAGTTTGCTGCAAAAAAATGTGCTGCAAACAATTTGCTGCAAACAATTTGCTACAAACAATTTGCTACAAACAAATTTGCTGCAAACAATTTGCTGCAAACAATTTGCTACAAATGAATTTGCTGCAAACAATTTGCTACAAACAATTTGCTGCAAACAATTTGCTGCAAACAATTTGCTGCAAACAAATTTTCTGCAAGACAATTTGCTGCAAACAATTTTGCTGCAAACAATTTGCTGCAAACAATTTGCTGCAAACAATTTGCTGCAAACAATTTGCTACAAACAGATTTGCTGCAAACAATTTGCTGCAAACAATTTGCTGCAAACAATTTGCTGCAAACAATTTGCTGCAAACAATTTGCTGCAAACAATTTGCTGCAAACAATTTGCTGCAAACAATTTGCTGCAAACAATTTGCTGCTGAAACAATTTGCTACAAACAATTTGCTTGCAAACAATTTTTGCTGCACAAACAGTTGCTGCAAACAATTTGCTTCAAACAGTTTGCTGCAAACAATTTGCTGCAACAGTTTGCTAACCATTTGCCACAGTTTTGCAAACAGTTTAACTGCAAACAAGGTTGCCGGATTTACGACAGTTTACCAGACATTTGCTTCAAACAATTTGCTGCAAACAAATTTGCTGCAAACAATTTGCTGCAAACAATTTGCTGCAAACAATTTGCTACTAACAATTTTCTGCAAACAATTTGCTGCAAAACAATGTGTGAGGTTGCTACCACAAGTTGCTACAAACAATTTGCTGCAAACAATTTGCTGCAAACAATTTGCTGCAAACAATTTGCTACAAACAATTTGCTGCAAACAATTTTGCTGCAAACAATTTGCTGCAAACAAATGTGCGAACAATTTGCTGCAAACAATTTGCTACAAACAATTTGCTGCAAACAATTTGCTTCAAACAATTTAGCAAACAATTTGCTGCAAACAATTTGCTGCAAACAATTTGCTACAAAAATTTTCTGCAAACAAACGGTTTGCTGCTGAAACAATTTAAGCTGCTGCAAACAATTTGCTAGCAAACAAGTTTGCTGCAAACAATTTGCTGCTGCAAACAATTTGCTGCAAACAATTTGCTGCAAACAATTTGCTGCAAGCAATTTGCTACAAACAAATTTGCTGCAAACAATTTGCTGCAAACAAGTTTGCTAAAACAATTTGCTGCAAACAAACGATTGCTGCAAACAATTTGCTGCAAACAAATTTGCTGCACAAACAGTTTGCTGCAAACAATTTGCTGCAAACAAGTTGCTACAAACAATTTGCTAAAAACAATTTGCTGCAAACAATTTGCTGCAAACAATTTGCTGCAAACAATTTGCTACAACTAATTTGCTACAAACAATTTGCTACAAACAATTTGGTGCAAACAAATTTGCTGCAAACAATTTGGTGCAAACAAATTTGCTGCAAACAATTTGCTGCAAACAATTTGCTGCAAACAAATTTGCTGCAAACAATTTGCTGCAAACAATTTGCTACAAACAATTTGCTACAAACAATTTGCTTCCAAACAATTTGCTGCAAACAATTTGCTACAAACAATCTTGCTGCAAACAATTTGGCTGCAAACAATTTGGCTGCAAACAATTTGCTACAAACAATTTGCTACAAACAATTTGCTACAAACAATTTGGCAAACACATTTACTTACTGCAAACAATTTGGCTGCAAACAATTTGCTGCAAACAATTTGCTGCAAAAAAATTGCAAACAATTTGCTGCAAAAAATTTTGCTACAAACAATTTGCTGCAAACAAATTTGCTACAAACAATTTGCTACAAACAATTTGCTACAAACAATTTGCTGCAAACAAATTTTCTGCAAACAATTTGCTGCAAACAATTTGCTACAAATAATTTGCTGCAAACAATTTGCTGCAAACAAATTTGCTGCAAACAATTTGCTGCAAACAAATTTGCTACAAACAAATTTGCTGCAAACAAATTTGCTGCAAACAATTTGCTGCAAACAATTTGCTGCAAACAATTTGCTGGAAAAACAATTTGCTGCAAACAATTTGCTGCAAACAATTTGCTGCAAACAAATTTGCTGCAAACAATTTGCTGCAAACAAATTTGCTGCAAACAATTTGCTGCAAACAATTTGCTGCAAACAATTTGCTGCAAACAATTTGCTACAAACAATTTGCTGCAAACAATTTGCTGCAAACAATTTGCTACAAACAATTTGCTACAAACAATTTGCTGCAAACAAATTTGCTGCAAACAATTTGTTGCAAACAATTTGCTGCAAACAAATTTGCTACAAACAATTTGCTGCAAACAATTTGCTGCAAACAATTTGCTACAAACGCAAACAATTTGCTGCAAACAATTTGCTGCAAACAAATTTGCTGCAAACAATTTGATGCAAATAATTTGCTGCAAACAAATTTGCGCAAACAATTTGCTTACAAACAATTTGCTGCAAACAATTTGCTACAAACAATTTGCTACAAACAATTTGCTGCAAACAAATTGCTGCAAACAATTTGCTGCAAACAGATTCTACAAACAATTTGCTGCAAACAATTTGCTACAAACAATTTGTACGCAAACAATTTGCTACAAACAATTTGCTGCAAACAATTTGCTACAAACAATTTGTTAGCAAACAATTTGCTACAAACCAATTTGCTGCAAACAATTTGCTTGCAAACAAATTAGCTGCAAACAATTTGCTACAAACAAATTTTCTGCAAACATATTTGCTTCAAACAATTTGCTACAAACAATTTGCTGCAAACAATTTGCTACAAACAAACAAAAAACTTGCAAATAATTTGCTACAAATAACTGCAAACACTATTACAAAACAATTTGCTGCCAAACAACTTGTTGCAAACAATTTTCTGCAAACAAATTTGCTACAAACAATTTGCGAAACAAATTTGCTGCAAAAATTTGCTGCAAACAATTTTGCTACTAAAATTTGCTGCAAACAATTTGCTACAAACAATTTGTGGCGAAGAATTTGCTGCAAACAAATTTCGCTGCAAACAATTTGCTACGCAAACAATTTGCTGCAAAACAATTTGCTGCAAAAAATTTGCTGCAAACAATTTGCTACAAACAATTTGCTACAAACAATTTGCTGACCAAACAATTTTGCTACAAAACAAATTTGCTGCAAACAAATTTGCTGCAAACAAATTTGTCAACAAATTTGCTGCAAACAATTTGCTGCAAACAAATTTGTTCAAACAATTTGCAAAAAAACAATTTGCTGCAAACAATTTGCTACAAACAAACAAATTTGCTACAAACAAATTTGCAGCAAACAATTTTCTACAAACAATTTTCTGCAAACAAATTTCCTGCAAACAATATACTGCAAACAATTTGCGGAAAACAATTTGCTGCAAAAAAATTTGCTGCAAACAATTTGCTACAAACAATATGCTACAAACAATTTGCTGCAAACAAATTTGCTGCAAATAAATGTACTGCAAACAAATTTGCTACAAACAAATTTGCTGCATACAATTTGCTTCAAACAAATAGCTGCCAACAAATTTGCTCCAAACAATTTGCTAAAAGCAATTTTCTGCAAACAATTTCCTGCAAACAATTTGCTGCAAACAAATTTACTGCAAATAAATGTACTGCAAACAAATTTGCTACAAACAAATTTGCAGCAAACAATTTTCTACAAACAATTTTCTGCAAACAAATTTCCTGCAAACAATATACTGCAAACAATTTGCGGAAAACAATTTGCTGCAAAAAAATTTGCTGCAACAAATTTGCTGCAAACAATTTACTGCAAACAATTTGCTGCAAATAAATTTGCTACAAACAATTTGCTGCAAACAAATTTGCTGCGAACAATTTGCTACAAACAAATTTGCTACAAACAAATTTGCTGCGAACAATTTGCTACAAACAAATTTGCTACAAACAATTTGCTGCAAACAATTTGCTGCAAACAATTTGCTGCAAAAAAATTTGCTGCAAACAATTTGCTGCAAACAATTTACTGCAAACAATTTGCTGCAAATAAATTTGCTACAAACAATTTGCTGCAAACAAATTTGCTGCGAACAATTTGCTACAAACAAATTTGCTACAAACAAATTTGCTGCGAACAATTTGCTACAAACAAATTTGCTGCAAACAAATTTGCTGAGAACAATTTGCTACAAACAAATTTGCTACAAACAAATTTGCTGCGAACAATTTGCTGCAAACAAGTTTGCTACAAACAATCTGCTACAAACAATTTGCTACAAACAAATTTGCTGCAAACAAATTTGCTGCAAACAAATTTGCTGCGAACAATTTGCTACAAACAAATTTGCTACAAACAATTTGCTGCAAACAATTTGCGGAAAACAATTTGCTGCAAAAAAATTTGCTGCAAACAATTTGCTGCAAACAATTTACTGCAAACAATTTGCTGCAAATAAATGTGCTGCAAACAAGTTTGCTACAAACAATCTGCTACAAACAATTAGCTACATACAATTTGCTGCATACAATATAGCTGCAAACAATTGCAAATTTCAGCATATCGAAGTTTTTGTTCGGTGTCGGAAATCACACAAAAATAGACTTTTCCAGCAAACAATTTGAAGCAAGTCGCTTGCAAAAAATTTCCTACAAACAATTTGCTGCAAACAAATTTGTTGCAAACAATTAGCTGCAAACAATTTTTTGCAAACAAATTTGCTACAATCAAATTACTGCAAACAATTTACTGCAAACAAATTTGCTACAAACAATTTGCTGCATACAATTTGCTGCATATAAATTAGCTGCAAACAATTTAATGCAAACAAATTTGCTGCAAACAATTTGCTGCAAACAAATTTGCTGTAAACAATCTGCTTCAAACAATTTGCTGCAAACAAACTTGCTGCTAACGAAGTTGCTGCAAACAATTTGCTGCAAACAGTTTGCTGCAAAAAATTTGCTGCAAACAGTTTGCTGCAAACAAATTTGCTGCAAACAAATTTGCTGCAAACAATTTGCCGCGAACAATTTTCTGCAATCAAATGGCTGCAAACAAATTTGGTGCAAACAATTTGCTACAACGAACTTGCTGCAAACAAATTTGCTACAAAGAACTTGCTGCAAACAAATTTGCTACAAAGAACTTGCTGCAAACAAATTTGCTACAAAGAACTTGCTGCAAACAAATTTGCTGCAAACAAATTTGTTGCAAACAATTTGCTGCAAACAATTTGCTGCAAACAAATTAGCTTCAAACAAATTTGCTGCAAACAATTTGCCGCGAACAATTTTCTGCAATCAAATGGCTGCAAACAAATTTGGTGCAAACAATTTGCTACAACGAACTTGCTGCAAACAAATTTGCTACAAAGAACTTGCTGCAAACAAATTTGCTACAAAGAACTTGCTGCAAACAAATTTGCTGCAAACAAATTTGTTGCAAACAATTTGCTGCAAACAATTTGCTGCAAACAAATTAGCTTCAAACAAATTTGCTTCAATTTGCTGCCAACAATTTACTGCAAACAAATTTGCGCAAACAATTTGCTACAAACAAATTGTTGCAAACAATTTGCTGCGAACAATTTGCTGCAAACAATTTGCTTCAAACAAATTTGGTGCAAACAATTGCAAATTGTAGCAGATCGAAGATTTGGTTAGGTGTCGGAAATCACACAAAAATAGACTTCTGCAGCAAACAATTTGAAGCAAGTCGATTGCAAACAATTTGCTACCAACAATTTGCTACAAACAGTTTGCTACAAACAATTTGCTGCAAACAATTGGAAATTGCAGCAGATCGAAGATTTGGTTAGGTGTCGGAAATCACACAAAAATAGACTTCTGCAGCAAACAATTTTAAGGAAGTCGGTTGCAAACAAAGTTGCTGCAAACAATTTGCGGCAAACAATTTGCTGCAAACAAATTTGCTTCAAACAATTTGCTACAAACAAATTTGCTGCACACAATTTGCTGCAAACAAATTTGCTGCAAACAATTGCAAATTGCAGCAGATCGAAGATTTGGTTAGGTGTCGGAAATCACACAAAAATAGACTTCTGCAGCAAAAAATTTTAAGGAAGTCGGTTGCAAACAATTTGGTACAAACAATTTTCAGCAAACAAATTTGCCACAAACAATTTGCTGCAAACAATTTACTGCAAACAATTTACTGCAAACATTTTACTGCAAACAAATTTGCTACAAATATTTTGCTGCGAACAATTTTCTGCAAACAAATTTGCTGCAAACAATTTACTGCAAACCAATTTGCTACAAACAATTTGCTGTCAACAATTTACTGCAAACAAATTTGCGGCAAACAATTTGCTGCAAACAATTTGTTGCAAACAATTTGCTGCAAACAATTTGCTGCAAACAATTTGCTGCAAACAATTTGCTGCAAACAATTTGTTGCAAACAATTTGGTACAATCAATTTTCTGCAAACAAAGTTGCTGCAAACAATTTGCGGCAAACAATTTGCTACAAACAATTTTCTGCAAACAAAGTTGCTGCGAACAATTTGTTGCAAACAAATTTGCTACAAAAAATTTACTGCAAATAAATTTGCAACAGACAATTGGCTGCAAACAATTTGCTACAAGCAATTTGCTGCAAACAAAATTTGCTACAAACAAATTTGCTGCAAACAATTTGCTACAAACAATTTGCTGCAAACAAATTTGCTGCAAACAATTGCAATTTGCAGCAGATCGAAGATTTTGTTAGGTGTCGGAAATCACACAAAAATAGACTTCTGCAGCGAACAATTTGAAGCAAGTCGATTGCAAACAATTTGCTACCAACAATTTGCTGCAAACAATTTGCTGCAAACAATTTGCTGCAAACAAATTAGATACAAACAGTTTGCTGCAAACAAATTTGCTACAGACAATTGGCTGCAAACAATTGGCTACAAGCAATTTGCGGCAAACAATTTGCTGCAAACAAATTTGCTACAAACAATTTGCTGCAAACAATTTACTGCAAACAATTTGCTGCAAACAAATTTTCTGCAAACAATTGCAATTTGCAGCAGATCCAAGATTTTGTTAGGTGTCGGAAATCACACAAAAATAGACTTCTGCAGCGAACAATTTGAAGCAAGTCGATTGCAAACAATTTGCTACCAACAATTTGCTGCAAACAAAATATCCTACAAACAATTTGCTACAAACAAATTTGCTGCAAACAATTTGCTACAAACAATTTGCTGCTTACAAATTTGCTGCAAACAATTTGCTACAAACAATCTGTTACAAACAATTTGCTGCAAACAGTTTGCTGCAAACAAATTTGCAGCAAGTCAATTGTAAAAAAAATTTGCTGCAAACAAAATTTGCTGCAAAAAAAATTGCAATTGCAAATTGCAGCAGATCGAAGATTTTGTTCGGTGTCAGAAATCACACAAAAATAGACTTTTGCAGCAAACAATTTGAAGCAAGTCAATTGCAAAAAATTTGATGCAAAAAATTTGCTACAAACATTTTGCTGCAAACAAATTTTCTGCAAACAAATTTCCTGCAAATTTGCGGCAAACAATTTGCTGCAAACAAATTTGCGGCAAACAATTTGGTGCAAACAAATTTGAGGCAAACATTTTGCTGCAAAAAATTGCAAATAATTTTCTGCAAACAAATTTGCGGCAAACAATTTGCTGCAAACAATTTGCTGCAAACAATTTGCTGCAAACAATTTGCTGCAAACAATTTTTTGCAAACAATTTGCTGCAAACAATTTGCTGCAAACAATTTGTTGCAAAAATTTAATGCAAAAAATTAGCTGCAAACAATTTAAAAGCAAACAAATTTGCTGCAAACAATTTGCTACAAACAGTTTGCTACAAACAATGTGCTGCAAACAATTTGCTGCAAACAAATCTGCTGCAAACAAATTTCTACAAACAAATTTGCTACAAACGATTTGCTGCAAACAATTTACTGCAAACAAATTTGCTGCAAACAATTTGCGGCAAACAATTTGGTGCAAACAAATTTGCTTCAATCAATTTGCTACAAACAAATTTGCTGCACACAATTTGCTGCAAACAATTTACTGCAAACATTTTGCTGCAAACAAAGTTGCTGCAAACAATTTGATGCAAACAATTTGCTACAAACAGTTTGCTACAAACAATTTGCTGCCAACAATTTGCTGCATACAATTTGCTGCATATAAATTTGCTGCAAACAATTAAATGCAAACAAATTTGCTGCAAACAATTAAATGCAAACAAATTTGCTGCAAACAATTTGCTGCAAACAAATTTGCTGCAAACAATTTGCTACAAACAGTTTGCTACAAACAATGTGCTGCAAACAATTTTTTGCAAACAATTTGCTGCAAACAATTTGCTGCAAACAATTTGCTGCAAACAATTTGTTGCAAACAATGTGCTGCGAACAATTTTCTGCAAACAAATTTGCGGCAAACAATTTGCTACAAGCAATTTGCGGCAAACAATTCGCTGCAAACAAATTTGCTACAAACAATTTGCTGCAAACAATTTACTGCAAACAAATTTGCTGCAAACAATTTGCTACAAACAATTTGTTGCAAACAATGTGCTGCAAACAATGTGCTGCGAACAATTTTCTGCAAACAAATTTGCTGCAAACAATTTGCTACAAGCAATTTGCGGCAAACAATTCGCTGCAAACAAATTTGCTACAAACAATTTGCTGCAAACAATTTACTGCAAACAAATTTGCTACAAACAATTTGCTGCAAACAATTTACTGCAAACAATTTGCTACAAACATTTTGCTGCAAAAAAATTGCAAACAATTTTCTGCAAACAAATTTGCGGCAAACAATTTGCTGCAAACAATTTGCTGCAAACAATTTGCTGCAAACAATTTTTTGCAAACAATTTGCTGCAAACAATTTGCTGCAAACAATTTGTTGCAAAAAATTTAATGCAAAAAAATTAGCTGCAAACAATTTAATGCAAAAAAATTTGGTGCAAACAATTTGCTACAAACAATTTGTTGCAAACAATGTGCTGCGAACAATTTTCTGCAAACAAATTTGCGGCAAACAATTTGCTACAAGCAATTTGCGGCAAACAATTCGCTGCAAACAAATTTGCTACAAACAATTTGCTGCAAACAATTTACTGCAAACAAATTTGCTACAAACAATTTGCTGCAAACAATTTGCTGCAAACAAATTTGCTACAATCAATTTGCTGCAAACAATTTACTGCAAACAAATTTGCTACAAACAATTTGCTGAAAAAATTGCAAATTGCAGCAGATCGAAGATTTGGTTAGGTGTCGGAAATCAAACAAAAATAGACTTCTGCAGCAAACAATTTTAAGGAAGTCGGTTGCAAACAATTTGGTACAAACAATTTTCTGCAAACAAAGTTGCTGCAAACAATTTGCGGCAAACAATTTGCTGCAAACAAATTTGCTTCAAACAATTTGCTACAAACAAATTTGCTGCACACAATTTGCTGCAAACAAATTTGCTGCAAACAATTGCAAATTGCAGCAGATCGAAGATTTGGTTAGGTGTCGGAAATCACACAAAAATAGACTTCTGTAGCAAACAATTTTAAGGAAGTCGGTTGCAAACAATTTGGTACAAACAATTTTCTGCAAACAAATTTGCCACAAACAATTTGCTGCACACAATTTGCTTCAAACAATTTGCTACAAACAAATTTGCTGCACACAATTTGCTGCAAACAAATTTGCTGCAAACAATTGCAAATTGCAGCAGATGGAAGATTTGGTTAGGTGTCGGAAATCAAACAAAACTCGACTTCTGTAGCAAACAATTTTAAGGAAGTCGGTTGCAAACAATTTGGTACAAACAATTTTCTGCAAACAAAGTTGCTGCAAACAATTTACTGCAAACATTTTGCTGCAAACAAAGTTGCTGCAAACAATTTGCTGCAAACAATTTGCTACAAACAGTTTGCTACAAACAATTTGCTGCCAACAATTTGCTGCATACAATTTGCTGCATATAAATTTGCTGCAAACAATTAAATGCAAACAAATTTGCTGCAAACAATTAAACGCAAACAAATTTGCTGCAAACAATTTGCTGCAAACAAATTTGCTGCAAACAATTTGCTGCAAACAATTTGCTACAAACAGTTTGCTACAAACAATGTGCTGCAAACAATTTGCTGCAAACAAATTTGCCACAAACAATTGCAAATTGCAGCAGATCGAAGATTTGGTTAGGTGTCGGAAATCACACAAAAATAGACTTCTGCAGCAAACAATTTTAAGGAAGTCGGTTGCAAACAGTTTGGTACAAACAATTTTCTGCAAACAAAGTTGCTGCAAACAATTTACTGCAAACCAATTTGCTACAAACAATTTGCTACAAACAATTTGCTGCCAACAATTTGCTGCATACAATTTGCTGCATATAAATTTGCTGCAAACAAATTTGCTGCAAACAATTTGCTGCAAACAATTTGCTGCAAACAATTTGCTACAAACAGTTTGCTACAAACAATTTGCTGCCAACAATTTGCTGCATACAATTTGCTGCATATAAATTTGCTGCAAACAATTAAATGCAAACAAATTTGCTGCAAACAATTAAATGCAAACAAATTTGCTGCAAACAATTTGCTGCAAACAATTTGCTACAAACAATTTGCTGCCAACAATTTGCTGCATACAATTTGCTGCATATAAATTTGCTGCAAACAATTAAATGCAAACAAATTTGCTGCAAACAATTAAACGCAAACAAATTTGCTGCAAACAATTTGCTGCAAACAAATTTGCTGCAAACAATTTGCTGCAAACAATTTGCTACAAACAGTTTGCTACAAACAATGTGCTGCAAACAATTTGCTGCAAACAAATTTGCCACAAACAATTGCAAATTGCAGCAGATCGAAGATTTGGTTAGGGGCTGTCGGAAATCACACAAAAATAGAATAACTTCTGTAGCAAACAATTTTAAGGAAGTCGGTTGCAAACAATTTGGTACAAACAATTTTCTGCAAACAAATTTGCCACAAACAGTTTGCTGCATACAATTTGCTTCAAACAATTTGCTACAAACAAATTTGCTGCACACAATTTGCTGCAAACAAATTTGCTGCAAACAAATTTGCTGCAAACAATTTGCTGCAAACAATTTGCTGCAAACAATTTGCTACAAACAGTTTGCTACAAACAATTTGCTGCCAACAATTTGCTGCATACAATTTGCTGCATATAAATTTGCTGCAAACAATTAAATGCAAACAAATTTGCTGCAAACAATTAAATGCAAACAAATTTGCTGCAAACAAATTTGCTGCAAACAATTTGCTACAAACAATTTGCTGCCAACAATTTGCTGCAAACAATTTGCTGCATATAAATTTGCTGCAAACATTTAAATGCAAACAAATTTGCTGCAAAACAATTAAATGCAAACAATTTGCTACAAAACAATTTGTTACAAACAATTTGCTACAAACAATTTGCTGCAAACAATTTGCGCAAAATTTGCTGCAAACAAATTTGCTGCAAACAATTTGCATAACAATTTTGCTGCAAACAATTTGCTGCAAACAAATTTGCTGCAAACAATTTTGCAAAAAAAATTTGCTGCAAAACAGTTTTACTGCAAACAAAATTTGCAAAAGTCAATTAAAAAAAAAAAAAAAATCAATTTTATTTATGAAATTTTGTTCGGTGTTCGGTGTCGGAAATCAAACAAAAATAGACTTCTGCAGCAAACAATTTTAAGGAAGTCGGTTGCAAACAATTTGGTACAAACAATTTTCTGCAAACAAAAGTTGCTGCAAACAATTTGCGGCAAACAAATTTGCTTCAAACAATTTGCTACAAACAAATTTGCTGCACACAATTTGCTGCAAACAAATTTGCTGCAAACAATTGCAAATTGCAGCAGATCGAAGATTTGGTTAGGTGTCGGAAATCACACAAAAATAGACTTCTTAGCAAACAATTTAAGAAGTCGGTTGCAAACAATTTGGTACAAACAATTTTCGTGCAAACAATTTTGCAAACAGTTTGCTGCAACAATTTGCACAAACAATTTGCTTGCATACAATTTGCTGCAAACAAATTTGCTGCAAACAAATTTGCTGCACACAAATTTGCTGCAAACAAATTTGCTGCAAACAAATTTGCTGCGCTGCAAACAAATTTGCTGCAAACAAATTTGCTGCAAACAATTTTGCTGCAAATCGAAGATTTGGTAAAGTTCGCAAACAAATTTGCGCAAACAATTTTTGTAAACAAATTTCTGCAAACAATTTGCTACAAACAATTTGCTACAAACAATTTGCTGCAAACAATTTGCTGCAAACAAATTTGCTGCAAACAATTTGCTACAAACAAATTTGCTACAAACAATTTGCTGCAAACAAATTTGCTGCAAACAATTTGCTGCAAACAAATTTGCCAAACAATTTGCAACAGATCGAAGATTTGGTTACGGTGTCGGAAATCAAACAAATTCGCAAATAGACTTCTGTAGCAAACAATTTGTTGCAAAAATCGGTTGCAAACAATTTGGTGCAAACAATTTTCTGCAAACAAATTTGCTAAACATTTTCAAAAAATTTCGCAACTTACACAAACAATTTGCTGCAAACAATTTGCTTAAAACAATTTGCTAAAACAAATTTGCTACACACAATTTGCTGCAAACAAATTTGCTGCAAACAAATTTGCTGCAAACAATTGCAAAGAATTTGCGCAGGACATTTGGTTGTGTGGAAACAAATTTGGCACAAAATAGACTTCTGCTGCAAACAAATTTAAGAGTTGCAAACAATTTGGTACAAACAATTTGCTGCAAACAAATTTGCCACAAACAATTTGCTGCAAACAATTTACTGCAAACATTGCGCAAACAATTTGCTGCAAACAATTTGTACACAAATTTGCTACAAACAATTTGCTGCAAACAAATTTGCGGCAAACAATTTGCTGCAAACAATTTTCAAACAATTTGCTGCAATCAAATTTGTTGCAAACAATTTGCTGCAAACAATTTGGTACAAACAATTTTCTGCAAACAAATTAGCTGCAAACAATTTAATGCAAACAAATTTGCTGCAAACAATTTGCTACAAACAATTTTCTGCAAACAAAGTTTCTGCAAACAATTTGCTGCAAACAAATTAGCTACAAACAGTTTGCTGCAAACAAATTTGCCACAGACAATTGGCTGCAAACAATTTGCTACAAGCAATTTGCTACAAACATTTTGCTACAAACAATCTGCTACAAACAATTTGCTGCAAACAATTTGCTGCAAACAGAAGATTTGGTTAGGTGTCAAAAATTCGCACACAAACAATTCTGCAGCAAACAATTTGCAGCAAACAACATTGCTGCAAACAAAATTTGCTACAAACAATTTGCTACAAACAAAATTTGCTACAAACAATTTGCTACAAACAAATTTGCTGCAAACAATTTGCTACAAACAATTTGCTGCAAACAATTTGCTGCCAACAATTTACTGCAAACAAATTTGCAACAAGTCAATTGTAAAAAAATTTACTGCAAACACCACTACAAACATTTCGCAAATCATTTGCGCAAATATTTGCCGAAGAATTTGCCGACATCGTACAAACAATTTGCTACAAACAGCCTTCTGCAAAAATTCGTGATGCAAACAATTCACAAACAATTTGCTTCAGCAAATCGCAAACAACTTGTTGCAAACAAATTTGCCGGCAAAGAATTTGTTGCAACACTTTGCTACAAACAATTTGCTGCAAACAATTTGCTAAACAATTTGCTACAAACACATTTGCTACAAACAATTTGCTACAAACAAATTTGCTGCAAACAAATTTGCTGCAAACAATTGCTAATTGCAAACAATTGATGCAAACAATTTGGAGGTGCAAATAATTTGCTGCAAACAAAATCTTCTGCAAAACAATTTGAAACAAGTCGGTTACAAACAATTTGGTACAAAACAATTTGCTGCAAACAATTGCACAACCTGAAACAATTTGCTGCTGCAAACACTTTTTGCAAACAATTTGTACATTCAACTTGCTACAAACAATTTGCTGCAAAACAATTTGCTTGCAAACAATTTGTTGCATTACAAACAAATTTGCTGCAACAAATTTGCTGCAAACAATTTGCTGCAAACAATCTTTGCTGCAAACAATTTGCTACAAACAACCTGCTGCAAACAATTTACTGCAAACAATTTTGCTACAAACAATTTACTGATAAAACAATTTGCTGCAAAAAGTAGTTGCAAATTAAAATTTGCAAACAAGTAATGATTTTGACTACGAAATCAAACAAAAATAAACTTTGCTGCAAACAATTTGCTTGCAAGTTTGCAAAACAATTTGGTTCAAACAATTTCTGCAAACAAATTTGCTACAAACAATTTGCTGCAAACAATTTGCTGCAAACAAATTTGCTTGCAAACAATTTGCTACAAACAATTTGCTGCAAACAATTTGCTGCAAACAATTTGCTGCAAACAATTTGCTGCAAACAAATTTGCTACAAACAATTTTGCTGCAAACAAATTTGCTGCAAACAATTTGCTGCAAACAATTTGCTGCAAACAATTTGCTACAAACAAATTTGCTGCAAACAAAATTTGCTGCAAACAATTTGCTGCAAACAATTTGCTGCAAACAATTTGCTACAAACAATTTGCTGCAAACAATTTGCTGCAAACAATTTGCTGCAAACAATTTGCTGCAAACAAATTTGCTGCAAACAATTTGCTGCAAACAATTTGCTACAAAAAATTTGCTGCAAACAAATTTGCTACAAACAATTTGCAAACAAACAAACAATTTTGCTGCAAACAATTTGCTGCAAACAATTTGCTGCAAACAATTTGCTGCAAACAATTTGCTACAAACAAATTTGCTGCAAACAATTTGCTGCAAACAATTTGCTGCAAACAAATTTGCTGCAAACAATTTGCAATTGCTGCAAACAATTTGCTACAAACAAATTTGCTGCAAACAATTTGCTGCAAACAATTTGCTGCAAAACAATTTGCTGCAAACAATTTGCTGCAAACAATTTGTTGCAAACAATTTGCTACAAACAATTTGCTGCAAACAAATTTGCTGCAAACAATTTGCTGCAAACAATTTGCTACAAACAATTTGCTGCAAACAAATTTGCTGCAAACAATTTTGCTGCAAACAATTTGCTGCAAACAATTTGCTACAAACAAATTTGCTGCAAACAATTTGCTGCAAACAATTTGCTGCAAACAATTTGCTGCAAACAATTTGCTGCAAACAATTTGCTGCAA
The DNA here is from genome assembly GCA_018151165.1 of Drosophila arawakana. Lineage (NCBI taxonomy): Eukaryota > Metazoa > Arthropoda > Insecta > Diptera > Drosophilidae > Drosophila > Drosophila arawakana. The sequence continues at coordinate 6,483 of JAECWX010000318.1, read as the reverse complement.
ACAATTTGCTGCAAACAATTTGCTACAAACAATTTGCTGCAAACAATTTGCTGCAAACAATTTGCTGCAAACAATTTGCTGCAAACAATTTGCTGCAAACAATTTGCTGCAAACAATTTGCTGCAAAAACAAACAATTTGCTGCAAACAATTTGCTACAAACAATTTGCTACAAACAATTTGCTGCAAACAATTTGCTGCAAACAATTTGCTGCAAACAATTTGCTGCAAACAATTTGCTACAAACAATTTGCTGCAAACAATTTGCTGCAAACAAATTTGCTGCAAACAATTTGCTACAAACAATTTGCTGCAAACAATTTGCTGCAAACAATTTGCTGCAAACAATTTGCTGCAAACAATTTGCTGCAAACAATTTGCTACAAACAAATTTGCTGCAAACAATTTGCTGCAAACAATTTGCTGCAAACAATTTGCTGCAAACAATTTTGCTGCAAACAAATTTGCTGCAAACAATTTGCTACAAACAATTTGCTGCAAACAAATTTGCTGCAAACAATTTGCTGCAAACAAATTTGCTGCAAACAATTTGTTGCAAACAATTTGCTACAAACAATTTGCTACAAACAATTTGCTGCAAACAATTTTGCTGCAAACAATTTGCTGCAAACAATTTGCTACAAACAAATTTGCTGCAAACAAATTTGCTGCAAACAAATTTGCTGCAAACAATTTGCTGCAAACAATTTGCTGCAAACAATTTGCTGCAAACAATTTGCTACAAACAATTTGCTACAAACAATTTGCTACAAACAATTTGCTACAAACAATTTGCTGCAAACAATTTGCTGCAAACAATTTGCTACAAACAATTTGCTGCAAACAAATTTGCTGCAAACAATTTGCTGCAAACAATTTGCTACAAACAATTCGCTACAAACAATTTGCTGCAAACAAATTTGCTTCAAACAATTTGCTACAAACAATTTGCTGCAAACAATTTGCTGCAAACAATTTGCTACAAACAATTTGTTGCAAAACAAATTTGCTGCAAAATCAAAACAATTTGCTGCAAACAATTTGCTGCAAACAATTTGCTGCAAACAATTTGCTGCAAACAATTTGCTGCAAACAATTTGCTGCAAACAAATTTGCTGCAAACAATTTGCTGCAAACAATTTGCTACAAACAATTTGCTACAAACAATTTGCTGCAAACAATTTGCTGCAAACAATTTGCTGCAAACAATTTGCTGCAAACAATTTGCTGCAAACAATTTGCTGCAAACAATTTGCTACAAACAATTTGCTGCAAACAATTTGCTGCAAACAATTTGCTACAAACAATTTGCTGCAAACAATTTGCTGCAAACAAATTTGCTGCAAACAATTTGCTGCAAACAATTTGCTGCAAACAATTTGCTGCAAACAATTTGCTGCAAACAAATTTGCTGCAAACAATTTGCTACAAACAATTTGCTACAAACAATTTGCTACAAACAATTTGCTGCAAACAATTTGCTACAAACAAATGTTTGCTGCAAACAATTTGCTGCAAACAATTTGCTGCAAACAATTTGCTGCAAACAATTTGCTGCAAACAATTTGCTACAAACAATTTGCTACAAACAATTTGCTACAAACAAATTTGCTGCAAACAATTTGCTGCAAACAATTTGTTGCAAACAATTTGCTGCAAACAATTTGCTGCAAACAATTTGCTGCAAACAATTTGCTGCAAACAATTTGCTGCAAACAATTTGCTACAAACAATTTGTTGCAAACAATTTGCTACAAACAATTTGCTGCAAACAATTTGCTACAAACAATTTGCTGCAAACAATTTGCTGCAAACAATTTGCTGCAAACAATTTGCTACAAACAATTTGCTGCAAACAATTTGCTGCAAACAATTTGCAAACAATTTGCTGCAAACAATTTGCTGCAAACAATTTGCTGCAAACAATTTGCTGCAAACAATTTGCTGCAAACAATTTGCTGCAAACAATTTGCTACAAACAAATTTGCTGCAAACAATTTGCTGCAAACAATTTGCTGCAAACAATTTGCTGCAAACAATTTGCTGCAAACAATTTGCTGCAAACAAATTTGCTGCAAACAATTTGCTACAAACAATTTGCTGCAAACAATTTGCTGCAAACAATTTGCTACAAACAATTTGCTACAAACAATTTGCTGCAAAACAATTTGCTACAAACAATTTGCTGCAAAACAATTTGCTGCAAACAATTTGCTACAAACAATTTGCTACAAACAATTTGCAAACAATTTGCTGCAAACAAATTTGTTTGCTGCAAACAATTTGCTGCAAACAATTTGCTGCAAACAATTTGCTGCAAACAAATTTGCTGCAAACAATTTGCTACAAAAAACAATTTGCTGCAAACAATTTGCTGCAAACAATTTGCTGCAAAACAATTTGCTGCAAACAAACAATTTGCTACAAACAATTTGCTACAAACAATTTGCTGCAAACAATTTGCTACAAACAATTTGCTACAAACAATTTGCTACAAACAATTTGCTACAAACAATTTGCTGCAAACAATTTGCTGCAAACAATTTGCTGCGCAAACAATTTGCTACAAACAATTTTTTGCAAACAATTTGCTACAAACAATTTGCTGCAAACAAATTTGCTGCAAACAATTTGCTACAAACAATTTGCTACAAACAATTTGTTGCAAACAATTTGCTGCAAACAATTTGCTGCAAACAATTTGCTACAAACAATTTGCTGCAAACAATTTGCTACAAAACAAACAATTTGCTCAAACAATTTGCTACAAACAATTTGCTGCAAACAAATTTGCTGCAAACAATTTGCTGCAAACAATTGCTCAAAACAATTTGCTACAAACAATTTGCTGCAAACAATTTGCTACAAACAATTTTGCTGCAAACAATTTGCTGCAAACAATTTGCTGCAAACAATTTGCTGCAAACAATTTGCTACAAACAATTTGCACAAACAATTTGCTACAAACAAATTTGCTGCAAACAAATTTGCTGCAAACAATTTGCTGCAAACAATTTGCTGCAAACAATTTGTGCTGCAAACAATTTGCTGCAAACAATTTGCTACAAACAATTTGCTACAAAACAATTTGCTACAAACAATTTGCTGCAAACAATTTGCTGCAAACAATTTGCTGCAAACAAACTTGCTGCAAACAATTGCTGCAAACAATTTGCTGCAAACAAATTTGCTGCAAACAATTTGCTGCAAACAATTTGCTACAAACAAATTTGCTACAAACAATTTGCTACAAACAATTTGCTGCAAACAATTTGCTGCAAACAAATTTGCTGCAAACAATTTGGCTGCAAACAATTTGCTACAAACAATTTGCTGCAAACAATTTGCTACAAACAATTTGCTGCAAACAATTTGCTACAAACAATTTGCTGCAAACAATTTGCTGCAAACAAATTTGCTACAAACAATTTGCTGCAAACAAATTTGCTGCAAACAATTTGCTGCAAACAATTTGCTGCAAACAATTTGCTAAAACAATTTGTTGCAAACAATTTGTTGCAAACAATTTGCTACAAACAATTTGCTAAAAACAATTTGTGCACACAATTTGCTACAAAACAATTTGCTGCAAACAACAAACAATTTGCTGCAAACAATTTGTTGCAAACAATTTGCTGCAAACAAAACAATTTGCTTTCAAACAATTTGCTGCAAACAATTTGCTGCAAACAATTTGCTGCAAACAATTTGCTGCAAACAATTTGTTACAAACAATTTGCTACAATGCAAACAATTTGCTGCAAACAATTTGCTACAAACAATTTGCTGCAAACAATTTGCTGCAAACAATTTGCTGCAAACAATTTGCTGCAAACAAATTGCTACAAACAATTTGCTACAAACAATTTGCTACAAACAAATTTGCTGCAAACAATTTGCTACAAACAATTTGCTGCAAACAATTTGCTGACAAACAATTTGTTGCAAACAAATTTGCTACAAACAATTTGCTGCAAACAATTTGCTGCAAACAATTTGCTGCAAACAAATTTGCTGCAAACAATTTGCTGCAAACAATTTGCTACAAACAATTTGCTACAAACAATTTGCTGCAAACAATTTGCTGCAAACAAATTTGCTGCAAACAATTTGCTGCAAACAATTTGCTACAAAACAATTTGCTGCAAACAATTTGCTGCAAAAATTTGCTGCAAACAATTTGCTACAAACAATTTGCTGCAAACAATTTGCTACAAACAATTTGCTGCAAACAATTTGCTGCAAACAATTTGCTGCAAACAACTTGCTGCAAACAATTTGCTACAAACAATTTGCTACAAACAATTTGGTGCAAACAAATTTGCTGCAAACAATTTGCTGCAAACAAACTTGCTGCAAACAATTTACAAACAATTTGCACACAAATTTGCTGCAAACAATTAGTTGCAATGCAAACAATTTGCTGCAAACAATTTGCTGCAAACAATTTTGCTGCAAACAATTTGCTACAAACAATTTGCTGCAAACAATTTGCTGCAAACAAATTCAAAAATTTGCTCAAACAATTTGCTACAAACAATTTGCAAACAAATTGGCTGCAAACAAATTTGATGCAAACAATTTGCTGCAAACAATTTGCTACAAACAATTACTGCAAAAACAAATTTGCTGCAAACAATTTGCTGCAAACAAATTAAAACATTAATTGCAAACAATTTGCTGCAAACAATTTGTTGCAAACAAATTGCTGCAAACAATTTGCTACAAACAATTTGCTGCAAACAATTTGGCTGCAAACAATTTGTAATGCAAACAATTTGCTGCAAACAATTTGCTGCAAACAATTTGCTGCAAACAAATTTGCCGCAAACAATTTGCTGCAAACAATTTGCTGCAAACAATTTGCTGTAAACAATTTGCTGCAAATAATTTTCTGCAAACAATTTGCTGCAAACAATTTGCTGCAAACAATTGGCTGCAAACAAGTTGGCTGCAAACAAATTGGCTGCAAACAAATTTGATGCAAACAATTTGCTGCAAACAATTTGCTGCAAACAAATTTGCTGCAAACAAATTTGCTGCAAACAATTTGCTGCAAATAATTTGCTGCAAACAATTTGCTGCAAACAAATTTGCTAAAAACAATTTGCTACAAACAATTTGCTGCAAACAATTTAATGCACACAAATTTGCTGCAAACAATTTGCTGCAAACAAATTTGCTGCAAACAATTTGCTGCAAACAAAATTGCTGCAAACAATTTGCTGCAAATAATTTGCTACAAACAATTTGCTGCAAACAATTACTACAAACAATTTGCTGCAAACAATTTGTTGCAAACAATTTGTCTGCAAACAAATTTGATGCAAACAATTTGCTGCAAACAATTTGCTGCAAACAATTTGCTGCAAACAAATTTGCTGCAAACATTTGCTGCAAATAATTTGCTGCAAACAATTTGCTACAAACAAATTTGCTGCAAACAATTTGCAGCTGCAAAAAAAATTGGCTGCAAACAATTTGGCTGCAAACAATTTGCTGCAAACAAATTTGATGGCAAACAATTTGCTGCAAACAATTTGCTGCAAACAAATTTGCTGCAAACAAATTTGCTGCAAACAATTGCTGCAAAATAATTTGCTGCAAACAATTTGCTGCAAAAATTTGCTAAAAACAAACTTGCTGCAAACAATTTGCTGCAAACAATTTACTGCAAACAAATTTGCTGCAAACAATTTGCTGCAAACAAATTTGCTGCAAACAAATTTGCTGCAAACAATTTGCTGCAAAAACAAATTTGCTACAAACAATTTGCTAAAAACAATTTGCTGCAAACAATTTGCTGCAAAAATTTGAGCAAACAATTTGCTGCAAACAAATTTGCTGCAAACAATTTGCTACAAACAATTTGCTGCAAACAATTTGCTACAAAACAAATTTGCTGCAAACAGTTTGCTGCAAACAATTTGCTGCAAACAATTTGCTGCAAACAATTTGCTGCAAACAAATTTGCTGCAAACAAATTTGCTGCAAACAATTTGCTGCAAACAATTTGCTGCAAACAAATTTGCTGCAAAACAATTTGCTACAAAACAATTTAAAGCAAACAATTTCTAGCAAACATTTGTGCTAAATACTGCAAACAATTTGCTACAAACAATTTTGCTGCAAACAATTTGCTGCAAACAATTTTTGCCAAACAATTTTGTTCAAACAATTTGCAACAATTTGCTGCAAACAATTGCTGCAAACAATTTGCTACAAACAATTTTGCTGCAAACAATTTGCTGCAAACAAATTTGCTGCAAACAATTTGCTGCAAACAATTTGCTGCAAACAATTTTGCGCAAACAATTTGCTACAAACAATTTGATGCAAACAATTGCTGCAAACAAATTCGCTACAAAATTTGCTACAAACAATTTACTACAAACAAATTTTCTGCAAACAATTTGCTGCAAACAATTTGCTGCAAACAATTTGCTGCAAACAAATTTGTTCAAACAATTTGTTGCAAACAATT
>JAECWX010000317.1:0-16412 GCA_018151165.1 Drosophila arawakana | reverse complement strand
TTCTTACTTGTTTCAGTAGGTATCGCTTACAAGATTAAGGCTTTTCTATGATTTTTTATAAACACGATTGTTTTCTATTGACATTTAAGTATCATGCTGTCAAAATAATAGCGTCACAGTTATTTATATCAATGAATATGTCCAATTTCGTACCTATTTTTTCAACAGAAAAGAAAACAGGTTAAGCACATCGTTTGCTAGTAGAAACTTATGGTGAATATTGTCCAGTGATTAAAACATTTGAGTCAAGGCTTCAACAATTTAAAAGTGGAGATTTCGATTTGAAAGTCAATGAACATCCTGGAGCAGCGAAAAGGCTTGCAGGCGAGGATTTGCAGGTGTTGTTGGTTAAAGACCCAACCCAATTACAACAAATATTGAAAACAAATTTCCATGCGTTCCGAGAAACAATTTTCCAACGTTTAAAAACCATGTAAAAATCCAAAAGTTCAGAAAATGGGTACCACACGCATTTGACGACAAGTTGTCTTATCGAACGTTTTTCCTCGAAAAAGAACAAGTTTATCTGTATGTTGCCCATAATTTGCTTAAAGATAGACACATTGCGTAGAATCCAATGGACAATACTGTGAATTAAAATTTTTTGAGATTCCTCTGAAAATATTGTTTTTTTCTAATCCAAACCAAAAAAAAAACCCGCAAACTTCAACTTACATATGGTATATATGTTTTTATACGTACAAATATGTTGGAATTTATTCGTAGTGTTTTCTGCACATATGCACTAGTACACAGCAAATCAATTTTGTGTTCAAAGCACTTAATGTAGTATAAAACTTCAACATAAAGAAAAGTTCCGCGGAAAGTGATGGATGCCTACAGTGAACATACTCTCGCTGCGCAAACTTGCCTTGATTTGTAAGAAAAAAAATGTCCGGATAACAAAAAAAAGTGCATAACAATGGACAAACTTTAAATAACGCCACTTTTAATTTATTCATAATAAACCATAAAACTTTGCAATAAAAAAACAAGAAAGAAAAGTACAGTCGAGCGCGCCCGACCGTATAATACTCTCTGCATTTGTCCCGATTAAATTATTAAAATCGGTATCCACATATTACTATATGTTTTACTTGCATTAAAACACGTTGAAACAAAAACAATCTAAGCATAATCAAACACTCATCTGTTTGTTTGTATTCGAATACACATACGTTTGGCAATATGTATATGATGCAAATATATATGTATGTATGTATGTGTGTATTCGGCGCAGCCAGCGACCGCGGGCAGCGCTGCCGCCACACAGGCAGCGAAAACGTTCGACCATGTGCTTGTGTGTTTCTATCTCGCTTGCACCTATGGGTTGATATTGCGTTCAATTATCAATATTGTAACGCTTCTAGTTTTCTTGTTTATAGTCCGATTTTAATGCGCCTTTCAGGATAGTTTAATATAGTTAGTCTCCACACCAGTTATAAACTACAATACTGTACGGTACGGAAAAACGGCATTGAAGCTTGAAAACTATTTTATAAATTGTGGGAAAAGTGGGCGTGGCAGTCAAAAATTTTAAATGGTAATGTAACTATGCTCTCGCAAAGAACACCCGTACCAGAATTGGTGATCCTAGGTGCCATAGTTACTGAGATATTTGCCGAAAACACCAATTTTTCACGAGGTGTGTCTAGTTGTTTGCTTATTGTGGGCGAATGGGGCGTGGCATCGAAAAAAAAAAAGATTCTTGTATTGACTGACTAAATATCTGATCGTTTGACACCAAGCTCGAACTTGTAGCTCTTACCATCTCTGAAATCTGTTTGTTCATACGGACAGACAGACAGACAGACAGACAGACGGACAGACAGACAGACGGACAGACGGACAGAGGGACATGGCTATATCGACTCGGCTTGTGACGCTGATCAAGAATATATATACTTTATGGGGTCTGCCACGCCTCCTTCTGCCTGTTACATACTTTTGCACAAACCCAATATACTCTTGCAGAGAGTATAAAAAATTACGAATTAATTCCAGCTCATAGGTCTATATATTATATATAAAAAAAATATAAATATATATACAAATGGTCTATTCAATGTATGCAAATATAAAGGTATAAATAAAACTAATAGGTATTCGACGAATTTTTGTCTTTTTACGCATGGTAGTTGGCGGTAATTTGTAACGAAAGTTTGTGACTTGCGTAAATAATGCCAGAACACGTGAGATAAACTTTCCACTTTCATTTACTTATTTCACATTACAACTATATTAATAAATATTTGTATTAATTATTTTATCTCAAAAAGCGTTACGCTTGCTTTCTTCTTTTTTTTACAGGCTTAATATATGCCGAGGTAGGGTCAACGAGTAGAATGCAAGTGATAAATTATGTTCAATATTTTCAATAAATTATCATCGGCTTGGAGTAACTGGCGAAGCAGATGGAACACCGATGACGCTTGAAGAAATTGTTCCATGACTAACACCTGCCCCAGGAGTACTGCCTACTAAGCCCATAGTATGATCTGGATCTTTTTTCGTTGTTATCGGAGACCGACTCAGAGAATCGGAAGCTATAAAATGTTGAACTGCTATATTCATAGTTGGTTGAGACTGTCCTAAGGGCTTAACTATACCTATTGTAGGTAATTGTGTCTGTGATGCTTGCGAAGGCTGTGGTACAGGCGATGATGTAATAATATTTATACCAGGAGGTGGCTGCATGCGAAGATGTATGGCAGGTGGTCCCAGGGGACCTACTGATGGTGGTGGTATGGGACTGGGTTCTTTTCCTCTTAAATGAGCAGCAGACTGAGCAGCATATATGCTTAAAACCTTATGACGTTCCTCTGCTTCATGACGAAAGGCAGCCTCCATTATTGGATTATATCTCAATATAGGAGCATAGGGATCACGATATGGATCCATACCCCAAGTTGACGGGCCGGACGGCGTATAATGTGTAAGTAGGCCTCCAACAGCTAATGTCGGTGGTATCATACTGCGTGAAAGATGAGATGCTGATGACGATAATCCATGTGTTGAAGTATGCCGCCCCGATACTAAGAAATTGGCGTGATGATGTGCTGCAGCTACTGCTGCATTTGTCTGCGCACCGACCAGCGATGAAGGATGAGAATGATAGCGCGGATCCGCAACACCAGACCCTGCCGATACGCGCATGAGCATCACTTCTTGTTCCTCTTTCGTGCGCGGATGTTCCTCTCTAATGCGAACATCTGTATCTTCACTAATGCTACAATGCGGTGAACGATCCCGTGATGTTGATGAAGATGCAGCAGATGCCGCTGCCTGCTTGTTACTCTCGTTAATTCGATGCTGCTGCAAAAGTCTATCGCGTTCAATCTCACGCCTTTCTATCTCACGTCGCTCACGTTCTTTCCGTTCACGTTCTCTTTCGCGTTCTTGCTGTTCACGGTTAAATTTTTCTTCTTTTTCTTTTCGTTCCCGCTCTTCACGTTCTCGTCTCTGTCGCTCACGTTCCCGTTGCTCTCTTTCTCGTATTTCTCGTTCATGTTCGCGATCTTTTGATTCTCGACGTGCATTTTCAAGAGAAGGGTCGGACTTTATAACCCAACTGTTTGGTCCAGCCGCAACCGTAGGATGGTAGGCAACTGATCGGGGCAGAGAATTTGTTCTGAAATAGTAAGTAAGTAAATAATTTACATTTTACTTTACATTAATATTTAAAATCTCACAATTTTGTCAAGCTTGGCTTAAGGGGAAGAAAATTTTTCTTTTTTTTCATGACTTATACCTAAATCCAGCTTAGTAAATTGTTAATTTCTAGTTTTTTAAGAATTTTAAAGTGAAAAAAATTAAAACTTAAAGTTTTAGTAACTGTCTAATATAAGGGCCTTCACGCGAAAAATTATGAAAAAAAAAAATTTTACATGAACAGGAATTTTTTCAGACGAACGTCATCAAAAACTGTTGGTGGTCTCTTATAGTTTCCCTAAAAACGGGGCTTAAAAGTTCTGGAAATTCATTTTAAGACCCCGTAATCTAAAAAAGAGTAGAGCGGTCTATTAAGTTTGTCTGAAGCGAAATGTGCGTAACAGGCAGAATTAGGCTTCACAGACCCCATAAAGCATATATATTATTGATCAGCATCGAAAGATGAATCGATGTAGCCATGTCCGTCTGTCCGTATGAACACCTGGATCTTTTAAACTACAAAAGCTAGAACCACCAAATTTAGAATGAAAGTCCGTTAGTATGTCAGGCAGACCAAGTTTATTTCAAATTGTTTCCACGCCCCCGCAATAACCAAAAAACCAGACACACCTCGAAAAAATATCTGTTAATACCCAGTAACTTTGGCACTTAGGAGGTCCAATTTCGGTATGAAGGTTCATAGTCCAATGCCTTTAAAAATTTTAAGCTACCACGCCCCCTTTCTCATAAAAGCTAAAAAACTTTCAAACTTCAATGCCGTTTTTAAGGCATTTATTCTAATAGTACAGAGTTGTAAATTTACATTCGTTTGAAGACATATCATATCAAACTATCCTGAAAGTGGCATTAAAATCCTACTTTTAACAAAAGAGCAATCACGTTACAAAGTTTATGTTATTTAACTGCAATATCATTTACGCGCGAGAGCGAGACAAAAACATGTTCGAACATTTTCGATGCTTATCTGGCGGCGCACATACATACATACATATATTTGTGCATACATACATATAATTTCGAACGAATTTGTATATGCATGCAGACAAACAGATTTATGTTCGATTAAACTTAGTTTCTTTTGTTTCAACGTGTTCTAATACAAGTACTATCCATTGTAAGACTTAGATACCGATTTAATTAATTTAATCAGTTGTAGCCAGTAAAATGACTTCTACGGTGTCACTTATGCCTTTATCGATCTTTAGGCATCTGGCTAGCTCTAATAGAGTGCTGTGAAAGCGCTCAACCTGTCCATTCGAGATGCTATGCAATGCTGGTGCATTTGAAATGCTGACCCCATAGTTGTTTGTTAGCATAGTCACGATGGTCTCTGAATTCAATGACGGTTCATTGTCACAGTAAATGGATTTGGCTTTTGGAAAAAAATTCATTAATTGCATTAAGGCTGTCTTCAGATCCACAATGGTTCTTGAAGGGACCGGACAATAGCAAACTTAGAGAACTTGTCGATGCAAGGAGAAAGTATTTCCGTCAGTGGAAAAATGTCTAGTGTAACACTCTCCTACATGGAAGGGATGGCGTCTCTTGTTTTTGGGGTGTCTATCGTATTTACCCCTAGCACATGTTTTGCAATTTTGTACTATTTCATTGGCTATTTTGCCATCTTTGGAAAGTAGTACTAACCGCTTAACATTTTCCTGTCAGCTTTTACAGTCGGCGAGATCGACTGTAGCCTTTTTTAATTGTTTTTAATCTAGTTACCTTTTAAAATTATGAAAAAAATCTTGGAACCTAGTTATCTTTTATAATAATGCACCAGCAATAATGCACTTGTCAAATTTTGGGACAAATTTTTAATTCGTCTAGCATACGTGAAACTGTACAGATGAAAATTTTGTTGTGCGGGCTGTAACCCAAAATGATCAGAAATGTTAAACGTACACGGCGTACTCTTAGGTGAAACAAGTAAGAAAGGCTACAGTCGATCGAGCTGACTGTAAAAGCTGACAGGAAAATGTTAAGCAGGTACTCTCGGAGTACTACTTTCCAAAGATGGCAAAAATAGCCAATGAAATAGTACAAAATTGCAAAACATGTGCTAGGGGTAAATACGATAGACACCCCAAAAAACAAGAGCTTGGGGAGACGCCCATCCCTTCACATGTAGAAGAGATGTTACACATAGACATTTTCTCCACTGACAGGAAATACTTTCTCACTTGCATCGACAAGTTCTCTAAGTTTGCTATTGTCCGGTCCCTTCAAGAACCATTGTGGATCTGAAGACAGCCTTAATGCAATTAATGAATTTTTTTCCAAAAGCCAAATCCATTTACTGTGACAATGAACCGTCATTGAATTCAGAGACCATCGTGACTATGCTAACAAACAACTATGGGGTCAGCATTTCAAATGCACCACCATTGCATAGCATCTCGAATGGACAGGTTGAGCGCTTTCACAGCACTCTATTAGAGCTAGCCAGATGCCTAAAAATCGATAAAGGCATAAGTGACACCGTAGAAGTCATTTTACTGGCTACAACTGAGTACAATAAGTCGATCCATTCGGTAATCGACCAGAGACCAGTTGATGTGGTTCAGGCGCACCCAGATGAGCCAAAAGAATAGTTTTTATAAAACATTTTTGGTGGTGGACAGACCTCCATAAAAAGGAAAACAAAAAAGTTGCTAAAAAGAAAGAAAACAACTTCATTTCACAGGTTTGGATCCATATTACTCCTTTTCTTATCAGTGGCTTCGGCACATGTCACCGACTACTCGCGTGCCAAGTACATTCCCATCGTCGATGGCGAGATCTTGATATGGGAGGAATACGCATATGTTAGGCACTCGGCAAACCTCTCAGAGTACGTGCGAATGGTGGAAGAAACGGTCAAATTAATTGACATATTCCCGCTATCGCGCATGAAAAAACTTCTAAGTGTGGACACGGCGCACCTACAAGACCTCTTGCAGGCGTTAGGCACACACCATAGAGTCGCCAGGAGCTTAGATTTCCTAGGATCCATACTGAAGGTTGTGGCGGGTACACCCGATGCCGGTGATTTAGAGCAGACTAGGTTCACTGAAAGGCAACTAATAAATGCCAACAATAGACAAATAGAAATCGACACTAGAGTTCAAGACCAGCTTAACCAGTTAACAATAACTGTCAATAAAATTCTCAAGATAGCCAAAAACTCACAAGTTGACACTAGCCATTTATTTGAAACACTACTGTCTAGAAACAGAATGCTGATGATGGAGTAATGCTTGCTATTACTCTCGCGAAGGCTAACATTGTTAGCCCAAACATTTTAGACCACTCAGATTTGAAATCAATTTGGCTAGAGGAACCCACCAATACTCCCATAGGAGATCTTATGTCCGTTGCGTCCGTAAAAGTTTTTCAATCCATTAACACTATACATTTTATAATTAAATTCCCAAAGATTAAAAAAGCTTGCAGAAAAATCACGATTTATCCTGTCGTCCACAAGAACTTCATATTGCGATTGTTTGACAATGTCATAGCCGAATGCGATGGACAAACCCACACACTGCAGAGTTGCGCCGCTTCACCTGGAGCCACATTTTGTCGTCTGGCATTAAAGAGTTCATGTGCCAAGGAGCTCCATGCAGGTGGCACGGCACACTGCGATAACCAGCTGCGCAACCTGGAAATAATAACCCATGTAGATGACGGAATCATCATCCTTAACGACGGGTCCGCACGGATTCAGGTGGACAACGGCACTGAGATCCAGGTACAAGGCACGCATGTCATCACGTTCGGAGACCGAGTCGCAATAAACGGGACTCTGTTTTACAATCACAACAACGCAATAGAGTCCCGGGTATTGCCAATTCTCCCTTGCTGAACATCACTGCCAGCCAAGATGTCCTCAGCCTCCCTTACCTTCATCGTTTGAATGAACGTAATTTGGAGGTGATACAGCAATTCAAGAAGGACGCCGTAACTGATCAAGCCTATCGTGTGGCATTCATCACTGGAGCCATATGCTGTGCTTTAATCTGCATTAGCCTCACTCTTTGGCGGATCATCGACGCAATGAAGTCTGCGAAGCAGTTACGAAAAGCCGGAATTGGGTCGGACGAGGACGGCCTTATACTTGAGGGGGGAGTAGTTAACACATAGCACTTAATATAGAATATTAAGCAACCCTCGCTATAGAGGGCTTTGTAAGCGACAATAGCGACACTGCATACTTTGTATCAGCGCGCTATAGATGCAATGGTCAGCAGCGGTAACTGGACACTTTTGTTTTGCTGCAAGAGTTTCCGTTATTGCCTAAGATTGCTGAGTCGGCTTGCCGACCATGACATTGTGGCGTGATGCGAGTTTTGGCTTATGTTAAATGAAACATAATTTGTATTAAAGTTTTGAAAAAGCGCTCTTCCAGTAAGTCGCTTAAATAAATATTCACTCCGGCACTTGGCCGTTTAATAATTAATTTCATTGTCTGAGCCCGAGGCCAGCAATAGGAGGCTCAGTCGCCTCGCAACCTAATCATCAATCCTTAGAGAAAGGAAATCAATTAAATCGCACATAAACAAAACCAAAATGTTAGCCAGCAGTTACGCTCAAGTTGCCGTTTCAGCGAAAGTTCAGTTTAGCGCCCTAGATGCGACGGTCAACCGACGGTAACCTGATATCTTGCACATACTGCAAGATCAGCGTTATCACTTATGCCCAGTCGGCTTGCAGTCTGTAGTTTTGTAGCTTTAAGTTCATATATTTTGTAGTTTTGTATTCTTTAGCAACTAAGTACTTTTGGTTTATATTACACCCCAGCTTGCTGGTGGTTTCTGGTTTCGAATTATTCTTACAACGAAAGCGAAAAGCTTGTTTAATAAACTTTGCTCCGGCAACAAGCCGTAAACACTTTGAAATTATTTTTTCTGCATTGCTGTGACACAAGTCCAGTGATATGAGAGACAAGTAATCTCTCCAACATAATCATCATAAAGAACGGAACCTTTGCTCCCACATCAACAGCTGCAGCTCTGGAGATTATCTACAACAACGTCGGACAACACAATTATTTCATTTATATACTTTACTAGCGGGCCCGGCGCGCTTCGCGGCGTTCTTGTATTATAGATTTACCTGCTATTGATAATGTTTAATAGAAACCAAGTTAATACAAAATAAGAGATACTAAAATAATGATGAAAACAGTGAACACTAATAGCATCCTGAATTTTGTGTACACACGGGGAGGGCATTTGTTTTTTTGCAGATTCAGCTCTATTTCAAATTTGAGATTAATTTGTTTCATTGCTTGAATCACTCTTAAATTTTTGTGTCGGTTGAAGATGTAGCCAGACAGTTTTCCCCAACCTCCAAAGGCAAAAGGAGTTGCCTGATCTTCGCTTTGAGAAGAGTACTTTTGCAATTCACATAATGCAAATATGTATTTTGGCGCCATTTACTTATTTTGAGTTATTTTGAGTTATACTTACTTTGACTTATGTCAACACTGAAATAATATGAATTCGCATTGTAACAGCTGAATTCGAATTGTAACAGTAGAAATTATATTATGCAAATGTTATGCAATTATTATACATCGATACACACCATACATCGATAATTATCGTGAAAAGCCCTTTGTACTCAGTAGGGCGCAATAAATCATAAGCAATTTGTATTGCCAGCAGAACGGAACAGAATTTTCATGTTAATTTGTGTTATTGCTTGAAACACTCTTAAATTTTTGTGGCGGTTGAAAGAGTAGCCAGACAGTTTTCCCCCACTGCCAGAAACAAAAAGAGTTGCCTGATCTCCTCTTTGAGAAGAGCATTTTTGCCATTCACATTATGCAAACATGTATGTTGTTGTTTGTGTAATTTTTCCGAATTGTTTTTTATTTAGCTTTTTCTTACATTTCCAAAAAGTTTTTCCATATTTTTTTTCATACAAACCAAGTAGATAAAAAAGCTGATCTATTAAAAAAAAAATGAAAGCAAAAGACACTAATTATCATACTGAATTTTGAGTACACACAGGAAGTGAGTTTGCTTTTTATATATATAGATAATCTTTGTACTCCGCGTTTGAGTACGGATTCTAAAAACTTAGTGTCTGAAAATTCCCATTTTAATATGTAAAATGCCTTTATAAACAGATTAATTATATTTTAAATTACTTTCTTGTTATTCAGAAATTATATTGAGTCCAATTTAATATTTTTTGAATGTTTGATATAAACATCTAATACAATTAAATAGGCACAAAACTCAAAATTCAAATTAAAACAACTTTAAATTTATATTATTTACCGGAATGCATCAAAATCATAGCTCGCAAATAACTGTCGACCGTTTCTTGTTGTCTGCAAATAAGTGTCTTTTTCTCACTCTTTACGAAAAGAATCAGCGAGCAACCGATTTATCGGTTCTTAAATGAGCTCGCTCGCGATCGGAGCGAAACCGTTTTTTCTATTCTGTTTTGTTCTGGTTGTTCCAAGACCGTTTAGTCGTGTTCAGTGAAGCAAAAAGTCTTTTGTGCATGTATTGGTATACATTCACACGCATAGGCAAGCAAATCGTTAAGCGTCTGTTTTGCAGACGTAATACATACATATGTACATTGTATATTAATTAATATAAATATAAAAAAAATGTTTAAAAAACTAATATATAAGACATAAAAAGAAATTTAAAAATTCATTTTTGTTGCAATTTTTCTTTTGCAAGCAATTCTTTGACATACTGTATATAAAAAAATAGATATACATATGTATATAATATAGTTATAACTCTGGTTAAAACTCTTATTAACTAAATATAGTATTAAATTGAATTAATATAAATTTAAATTGTTTTGTTAAATAATTATAATATTTCTTCTTTACAACAACGAAAATAAATTTGAAGACCGTTTGCTTTGAGTTTTTCGGTCAATCGGTCTTTTGCTGAGTCTCATTGTGCGAGCGTTTCTCGTTCCGCTCTTTACGCAATGCTCACTGAAAGAGCGACATGCAAAGTGCTCAACGAAAAGAGCTCAATAAAAAACATAAATGAAGACACCAAAAGTCTCTTGCTCAGAGCGAGAGCGAAAGAGTATGAACTTTTTCGGTTATGCTCGCAACGAGAGCGCAAGAAGAAAAACGGTCGACAGTTATTTGCGAGCTATGATCAAAATACATCTGAAAACACATAGCGCACGTTTTAAATGGCGTAGTCTAATTCCAGAAGATATAGAATCGTATGAAATATTTGTAGCCACGTATTTACGTTTTTCTAAATAAAATGTAACTTATTTGTATACACATAGTATATACAGTTCTGATAAATAGAACAGCACCATTTGGATACTGTTGGATCACAAGAATTAGTTAGAATAAGAAAAACAATGAGTCGTTATTTAAGCATAAAAAACATAAAGTATTAGCCTGAGATATGAATATGAATCTAATGGAGTAGCCTAGAATGTACGCATAAAATCTCTTATACTTAAGCTAGTATGTAAGTTCGCTTTGTATTCGGCAGTGCAGCGGTCACGAGCGGGCAGTTAGGTTCTATCTTCATCTCGCAATAGCCACACACACGCTGCCAAGCCTTTCCGCGATTGCTAAGTCTAACAATAAATTGTAAAGTTTAAGAACTGGCAATTTGTTTTAGTTAAAGTAGTTTTCGATTTTTCATTGGCGCCCGAGCAGGGACTTTCAATCGCGTTCGTTGGTCTATTAGACATTTCAAGGCTTTGGTTGTTGTGTGTGTCGGTTTCGATCATTGTTGTTGGACTTCCTTGGCACTAATATCTATGTGATTTATTGAAAAGCTATTTGACGCAAAACACACAAATCAAATTAAATAAACATATATAAATAAAGCTAAACACCTAACTTGTGCAAATAAACATATTTATTTTGCATATCAACATTAGCCGTTCCTCATGAATTTTACTATTCGCCAATATCTACATATGTTCAGTGGTGGGTTTTTTGACCTTTGTTCTTTGCACATAATTTGCACATAAGTAAAGCGCAGTCCGCGTTTACATACATACATCGATTCTGCTTTGCTTTGATTTCGTTTTACTTTCTTTGTGTCAACGCTGCGTACATACAAACGTACAAGCTAGCAAACATACAAACGTACGCTGATAAACGGCAAGCTTTTTAGTTGTTGTTGGTAGATCGCATCATTGTCTACGCATGCGCTGTTGTTATTGGTAGATCGCATCGTTTGTCTACCTGCGCATGCGCTGTTTTTGTTTTTTTAAATTGTGCAGTCGAATATCAGAAATCAGCTGATTATTGTTGCACTGGTACGTTTGCGAGGATTGTTATTTTGTTGTTGTTGACAACTGTCGGCGCTTATCGGCATACGCTTGCGTCTTGTTAGTTGTTGATTATCTTTAATCTTCTGATTTTTCTTAAATTATATTGATCGCCAACTGTTGTTAATCAACAGATTATCTTCAATCATTTGATTATCCTCCTCAGCCAAGTTTGTTGATCGTCTGAGTACTGTTGGGTATAGTAGTATAGTACTTACGTGCATTCGAACAGAGTCACATTTTAATTAGTCAATATGGCACACAAAACAGACCCTTATGAAACCGTTCTGATTGACGCGGAAACTTGCCTTAGTGCTCGCTTAAGTCAATTATTTGTTAAATTAAAAAAAGTAGAGAGCGACATAGAACGCCAAAGGAGTTCACTCATTAATAAAATGGATGTCCAAGCCATCGGCAGTTGGAATTCTAACAATAGTTGACTCGGTATCGGCAATTTTTGGTTCGCTAATGTCGGTTGGAGATGAGCAAGATTTCGCAAATGCAATCTTGATTCATATAGTTATGTCGAAGGTAGATCCTTATACGTAGTCGAAGTATGAGGAACAGCTTGATTACAACACATTGCCGAAATGGGTCGACTGTGCTGCGGCTTTGAACAGGCGATATCAGCATTTGTCTGCTGAAGAATGTTCAAAGTCTAGGATGAAGCAAACATTCAAAATGAAACACGCTAAAAAATCGTCGTTTGCGTGTACAAATGTTGAAAAAGAAGTTGAACCCAAATGCCAATTTTGCAGTGCAAACCATATGATTGAAAATTGTCAAGGGTTTGCAGCACTGCCGGTTGACGATAGATTCTGGCAGGCAGCTAAATGGTGATCTTCCCATCAATAGGTGGAAGATCCCAGCCAATGTCGAACTGGCTGATCCTGAGTTCCATAAACCCCAGCAAATAGACATGCTTCTGGGAGCCGACTTCTTCTTCGACATGCTCTGTACTGTGAAGATTAGATTGAAGAAGAGTGGTCCGTTGCTACAAAGGACGTTGTTTGCTTGGGTGGCATCAGGGCGGTGCAAGAAAATGCTTGCCAATAGTCCAATAAGTTGCTCAGTGATGCAACATGGACAAGATGTTCGGTTTGAAGACAGTGTAGATCAACACTGTGAGGTTGAAGCTGTCCCGGAGAAAAGTGTTTCAGCAAATTATTCTGCGGAGCACGTTCGTAAATTGCCGACTGGACACTTTGGTGACAATTTGACTGTCATGACTGATCCAAAGGTGCTGGGGTCGTCAAAAATTGCCAATAGACATGTACTTTCCATGAAGTTGGAAGTTCATAGTATATATTTGAGTTTCATGAACAGGTATCTTGAATTGGTCGAATGGTTTTCATAGATACAGAAGTTCCACCAGGACCACATTAACCCTTTCATACCAGTGCGTTCTGAGACCTGATAGCAGTTTCACCACTCTTCGAGTAGTAGTGGACGCATCGCGTAAGAAAACGTCGTCACACTCTCGGAAGGAATTACTGGTGCGACCTCCTATTCAGAGGGATCTAATTAATTCATTCTGTAGGTTCCGTCTGAACCGACCTGCCCTCACGGCAGATATCATTACGGCCGAATTTCAATTGGCAAAATGGTTTTCAAACCATTCCAAAGTATTAGAAGAAGGCGGAAATGAGAAACTTTGTGTTTCCAATGATGCCGATTCGACAAGATCGCTTGGCATGAGGTGGACACCAAGGTTGGATACTTTTCGGTATCAATTGGTTGGAAGCTTCTCCAAATTAAGTCCCACCAAGCGAAAAGCGTTGTTCGAAACTTTCGCGTATAGGCTAGCCTAAATATACGCGGAGGACCGATGTGGAATCGAGAGTGCGATTTTCTGGAATGGTTTAGAAACCGCACTACATTGTATAAAAACTTCCCCTTCATTACTAGCAACATTTGTAGCCAATGGAGTTGCAGGCATCCGAGAGATGCCCCATAATGTATCTTGGAGACATGAACCAACATCATCAAATCCAGCCGATTTGTTGTCAAAAGGGTGTGACGTTCAGAAACTCGATCAGTTTGTTTGTCGTTGTTGCAAGGTTAAAAGACATTGGCCTCAAGGGTTAAAAGTAAACTTATTACTCGTTTACTTAGTTAGCTCGGCAAGTTTGCAATCGCTGACTATAGACAACCAAAAGTCAGACGATTTTGAAATAAGACGAATCACTTTAATTCATTTAAGTGTAGATTTGTGCAGTGCCACAAATGTATTAATAAAAAATAAGAGGACGAGCCCCGCCACAAGTATACATTGCGGTGTTCGTGTGTTTTGCATCAAAGGCTGTTCATATTGATTTCACAGCAAGATCCACTAAACCTCTCATTTTCACAGCAGAGCAACCCTCAGTTAACAAAGGAACGAAAGTTGGAGTGGAGGATGATCCCTCCGAGCGACCCTCTCTTTGGGGGACTGGTCACGCTGCAGAACAGCGGCGCGTCGCTTACAGACAGCGATTTTCGACGCCACCTGACCAACGTGGTGGCCATGCTCGACCCAAGGCCGCTGATTTCAGTAAACATTGGAGAAGCGCTCACGCCGGGGCTACCAAGGGATTGAAGGCGATCCCTTCAAGGTGGCCGGAATGTACAACAAGAATTAGTTAGAATAAGAAAAACAATGAGTCGTTATTTAAGCATAAAAAACATAAAGTATTAGCCTAAGATATGAATATGAATCTAATGGAGTAGCCTAGAATGTACGCATAAAATCTTTTATACTTAAGCTAGTATGTAAGTTCGCTTTGTATTCGGCAGTGCAGCGGTCACGAGCGGGCAGTTAGTTGTTATCTTCATCTCGCAATAGCCACACACACGCTGCCAAGCCTTTCCGCGATTGCTCAGTCTAACAATAAATTGTAAAGTTTAAGAACTGGCAATTTGTTTTAGTTAAAGTAGTTTTCGATTTTTCAGATACCTTTTTTATAATAAGAAATATTAAATCCGAGGTTTCATTCTTTTACTCTCTGCAAGAGTATATTGGGTTTGTGCAAAAGTATGTAACAGGCAGAAGGAGGCGTGGCAGACCCCATAAAGTATATATATTCTTGATCACCATCACAAGCCGAGTCGATATAACCATGTCCGTCTGTCCGTCTGTCTGTCTGTCAGTATGAACAAACAGATATCAGAGATGGTAAGAGCTACAAGTTCGAGCTTGGTGTCAAAGGATGACATATTTAGGCAGTCAACACAAGAATTTTTTTTTCGATGCCACGCCCCCATTCGACCACAATAAGCAAAAAACTGGACACACCTCAGGAAAAATTTGTGTTTTCGGCAAATCTCTCAGTAACTATAGCACATAGGATCAGCAATTTGGGTACGGATGTTCCTAGCGACAGCATAGTTTCATTGCCATGTAAAATTTTGGACTGCCACGCCCACTTTTCCCACAATTGATAAAATAGTTTTCAAACTTCAATGCCGTTTTTAGCGAACTTGTTCGTGTCGTACAGTACTGTTATTTATAATTCGTGTGGAGACTAACTACATTTAACTATCCTGAAAGGCGCATTAAAATCTGACTATAAACAAGAAAACTAGTAACGTTACAATATTGATAATTGAACGCAATATCAACCCATTGGTGCCAGCGAGATAGAAACACACAAGCACATGTTCGAATGTTTTCTCTGCCTGCATGGCGGCAGCGTAGATGCATCATATATTGTCAAACGTATGTGTATTCGCATGCAAACAAACAGATGTGTGTTTGATTATGCTTAGATTGTTTTTGTTTCAACGTGTTTTAATGCATTGTAATATGTCGATACCGATTTTAATAATTTAATCGGGAGCAAATGCAGAGAGTATTATACGGTCGGGCGTGCTCGACTGTACTTTTCTTTCTTGTTATACCCGTTACTCGTAGAGTAAAAGGGTATATTGTAATTGTTGGAATGTATGTAACAGGAAGAAGGAGGCGTGGCAGACCCCATAAAGTATATATATTCTTGATCAGCATCAATAGCCGAGTCGATATAGCCATGTCCGTCTGTCCAAAAATTGTAATGCATTTGCATTTATGCAGTCGCTAGGTGCCTTCGTACCAGAATTGGTATTCCTAAGTGCAATAGTTACTGAGTTTGAACTTGTAGTTCTTACCATCTCTGAAATCTGTTTGTTCATACTGACAGACGGACATGGCTATATCGACTCGGCTTGTGATGCTAATCAAGAATATTAATGGGGTCTGGATGATACATACTTTTGCACAAGCCCAATATACTCTTGCAGAGAGTATGAAAATAGTTAGAATTTCTAAACAAACTAATACCGAATCATTTTGTGTGTTCTGGCAAAGGTCATGAGCCAAAATATTGGTAAAACGGTATCAGAACTTGGTTGAATCCTTCGCAAGAGTTGTAATGTCGAAACATCCACTAAATACAATTAAACTATGTATTAATGTAAAGGAAATTTTTGGGTTTTTATTTTATCATTAT
>JAECWX010000309.1:0-20326 GCA_018151165.1 Drosophila arawakana | reverse complement strand
TTTGCCGCAAACAATTTCCATTAACAATTTGCTGCGAACAATTGGCTGCAACAACTTGCTGCAGTAAACAAATTTGCTGCAACAATTTGCTACGAACAATTGCACGAAAACAAATTTGCCGCAAACAAATTTGCTGCAAAACAATTTGGTGCAAACAAATTGCTACAAACAATTTCATTACAAACAATTTGCCACAAGCAATTTGCCGCAAACAATTTGCTTACAAATTAATTTGCTGCAACAACCTTCTGGCAAACAATTCGCTGCAAACAAATTTGCTGGCGAATTAATTGGCTGCAAACAACTTGCTGCAAACAAATTTGCTGCAAACAATTTACTATTTAATTGGCTGATAACAAATTTGCTGCAAACAATTTGTTGCAAACAATTTGTGACAAACACCTTGCTGTAAACAATTCACTACAAATAATTTGCTACAAACAATTTGTACATAAACAATTTGCTTCAAACAATTTGTTGCAAACAATTGCTACAAACAATTTGCTGCAAACAATTTGGTGCACACAATTTGCTGCAAACAAATTTGCTGGCAAACAATTAAGCTGCAAAAACACTTATGCTCAAATAATTTGCTGCAAACAATTTGTTGCGAATAATTTGTTGCAAACAATTTGCTGCAAGAAATTTACTAACAAATTTGCTGCAACCAATTTGCTACAAACAATGTGCTGGAGAACTTGCAGCAAACAATTCACTATAACAATTTGCTACAAATAAATTTGCCGAAAAAATTAATTTGCCGCAAACAATTTACTGCAACAATTAGCCGCAAACAAATTTGCTGCAAATAATTGTGCTGCAAACAATTTGCCGCAAACAATATGTTACTAACAATTTTGCTGCAAACAATTGCTGCAAAAAAATGTGGTGGCGAAGAATTTGCTGCAAACAGGAAATAATTTACCGCAAATAAATTTGCAGCCAAAATAAATTTGCTGCAAATACAATTTGTTGCAGACCAAACAAATTTTGCTGCAAACAATTTAGCTGCAAACAATTTCCCGTGCAAACAATTTGCTCGCAACAATTTACGCTACACAACAATTTGACCAATAACAAATTTTCTACAAACAATTTGCTGCAAACAAATGTGTGGCGACAAATTTGTTGCAAACAATTCACTACAAACAATTTGCTACAAACAACTGGCTGAAAACAATTTGCTACAAATAATTTGCTGCAAACAATTTGCTGCAAAATAATTTAGCTGCAAACAAATTTGCTGCAAATAAATGTGTTGGTAAACAATTTGCTGCAAACAATTTGCTGCAAACAAACTTGCTGCAAACAAACTTGCAGCAAAACAAATTTGCTGCAAATAAATTTGCTGCAAAAAATTTGCTGCAAATAATTTGCTGCAAACAATTTGTTGCAAACAATTTGCTGCAAACAATTTGCTGCAAACAATTTGCTGCAAACAATTTACTGCAAACAATTTGCTGCAAATAAATTTGCTGCAAACAATTTGCTGCAAACAATTTGCTGCAAACAATTTGCTGCAAACAATTTGCTGCAAACAATTTGCTGCAAACAATTTGCTACAAATAATTTGCTACAAATAATTTGCTGCAAACAATTTGCTACAAACAATTTGCTAAATAATTTTACTGCAACAAATAATTTGCCACACCATTTGGTCTGTGCAATGCACCCTCAACCATGTGTAGGCTAATTGATGAAATAATTCCGCCAGATCTTCGTATTTGGGTATCTAGATGATCTTTGTATAGTTTCAGAAGAATTTTCGACTCATCTATCGATATTGATTAGAATAGCCAAACAGTTAAGAAAAGCCAACTTGACGTTAAATGTCGCAAAAAGCCATTTTGCCGTTACTAAAGTTAACTATCTCGGTTATGTTATTGGTAGCGGAGGGATATGTACCGATCCTGATAAGGTTGCGTGTATTCAGAATTGGCCATCTCCAAGAAATCTTAAACAAGTAAGGGGTTTTTTAGGCGTTTGTGGTTGGTATCGTCGCTTTATAAATAATTTTGCTGATTTAGCTTGTCCAATAACCGATGTTTTGTCGTCCAAGAAAAAGTTTGTTTGGACACCGGAAGCTCAAGTGGCCATGGAAAAACTGAAGTCGGTCTTAACGTCTTCACCAGTGCTACAAAATCCCAATTTTGATGATTTTTTTTTGCATTGCGATGCCAGTGATTATGGAATTGGTGCCGTCTTAGTACAGCTGTCTCCCGAAAAGGAAGAGAAACCAGTCGCATTCATGTCCAAAAAACTGAGTAGAGCCCAACGAAACTATAGTGTTACAGAACGCGAATGTTTAGCGGTGATATTAGCAATTGAAAAGTTTCGTTGTTACTTAGAACTCCAGGAGTTCGAAGTTGTAACGGATCATTCGAGCCTTCTTTGGTTGATGAGACAACAAAATGTTTCAGGCCGCTTAGCCCGCTGGATTTTTCGGTTGCAGCAGTTTAAGTTTGCCATTTCGCACCGCAAAGGCAAAGAACACATAGTGCCAGACGCTTTATCTAGATTGCCAGAAAACGATATAGCATCTTTAGAGATGAGCCCTGTAATCGATTTGAAGTCCACTGCTTTTCAGGAGGAAAGTTATGAACACCTGAAAAACAAATTTCAGCAAAACAGTGCCAGATTTCCGGATATAAAAATTATTGACTCATACCTGTACATTCGTACTGAGCATTCGTCAGGAGACGAAGTACAAGAGAAATTGTCATGGAAACTTTGGGTGCCTGATCAACTTAAAGCCGACGTGCTGAAACAAGCGCATGATAGTCTGACGTCCGCCCATTCGGGTATGCAAAAGACGTGCGAGATTATGTTCGAAACTGTGTTGTTTGTAAAGAGTCCAAAGCTCCAAACTATACACTTCGCCCTCCGATGGGATCTCAAAGTCCTACTTTTAGACCTTTCCAGAGATTATACATAGACTTGTTAGGACCGTATCCAAGGAGTAAGCAAGGTCATGTTGGATTGTTGATCGTGCTAGATCATTTTAGCAAATTTCATTGGCTGCAGCCTTTGAAAAAGTTCACCTCTGATGCTGTTAGAGAATTCTTGCTTAAACAGATTTTTCACAGCTTTGGGGTCCCCGAAACAATTGTTAGTGATAATGGAACACAATTTAAGGCTAACGAATTCAATGCTTTTTTGACAGAACTAGGAATAAGACATGTCTATACGGCTCTATATTCTCCACAAAGCAATGCTGCTGAGCGTGTAAATAGATCGTTACTAGCCGCGATTCGATCCTATTTAAAGCAAGATCAAACATATTGGGATGAAAATCTTACGAGTATATCTTGCTCATTACGATCCTCGTTGCACCAGTCGTTAGGTTGTTCACCTTATCGTGCTCTTTTTGGATTGGATATGATTACCCATGGTTCCGACTATAAACTCTTAAAGCAATTGTCCCTATTGGAAGAACCTCTAGTACCCCTATTTAGATCGGATAGCCTTGCTTTGTTAAGGAAGGACATCCAATCTAACATTAAAAAGGCTCATGAACGAAATGAACGACAATATAATTTGCGCTGTAAGCCAGTCTCCTTTACAGAAGGTCAAGAAGTTTTCCGCCGCAACTTTACACTCAGTAAATTTGCCCATAACTATAATGCTAAGCTTGCACCTCAATTTGTAAAGTGTAGAGTTAAAAAGAAACTAGGTAGTTCCTTTTATTTACTGGAGGATTTACAAGGTCGTGAAATTGGTACTTTCCATGCTAAAGATATAAAGCAATAAAACAATTTTAGAAAGCAAAGCGATTTCCCGCTAATATTCTGTCTAACGGTGGTATATTATCGGGTGGTGTAATGGTCGTCATATAGTCAAAGAATTTCAAAGATGTAACCTATAGATACAAAACATGCAAAACGGTTGATCAATAGCAATAATTATCCAAAAGCTTTGATTTCGCTACACATTATCCGAAAGCTTTATCCGAGAGCTTTGACCCAGTTCTGCAACCGCAGCATAAGCTTGAGTTGCTGCATAAAAGCTTCTAAGCTGCGCACGCATGCTAATTATGTTGCTAAGCAGCGCAGCAAACTTTGCACATTGGTGAGAGAGCTTTGTATTTTTCATTGGAATTGGACGCTATAAATTCTAATTGGAGGCCAAAATCGTTCTTTTCCGCCTTTGAAGCCAGCCAAGTCAGTGCTAGTGTCGGTAATAAAGTTCGAAGTGTTGTATTAAAGGTTAGATTGGTGCAATCCAATCTGTAAGCTGCGTTGGAGTAATCCGCAGCCATCGACGTACTTGGACCTTAGGAGGCCCACAGTTTAAGCATATTGAGTTTTGCTTAATAAAAGGTATGCCATCGATTGAATATTTCTTTAGCAAATATCAGTCATATTAATCGGTTTTTTCGTTTCTCAGCCGGGGGTTGAGCATAATACGTTCCCCCCTCCCGCATCATTGCTTTTGGCAATCAAAGCCTGATATTGCCAGCAATTGGTGCGGGCATAATTATTTCTTTGGAGTGCGTTATACGCGCACCATCATTGTCTGTCTTGGATATCTGATGCGGAATCCGATCTTGGAGTACACAGTGACTCTGCCAGCCACTCCAAGGACAGGCTTGTCCCCTTTAAAGTGCCCTTTACCATCGTGCCATCGATCGAAGCTCCAAGTGTCGTGCTAGTGCTAGTGCTAGTGCAATCTAAACGAACCGCCTAAAGTTTGGCAATAACCCTAAACTGAAAAAAACTTACAATTGAACTGAAAACTGAAAATTTTGCATATATTGGTGCCACCTGTTAACGTAAAATGATAGAAAGAAACGAAAAGTAATTGTAAAACAAGATTAATTAAAGTTAGTTGAATTGAATTTTGCTTGAGATGTTTGTCTAAAAGAAAAAAAAAGAGAAAATTGAAAAATTATATATTATTATAAAATCAAATGTGTTCTTTGCGCACCGAACCGTTCTGCCATATCGCATGTACATTTAAATATAACATACTAACCTAACCTGCTAAAGCAAACGACACCACCGATGGAAGGCCTTTCAACGTTGGAATTTTGTCATGTAAGTGCATAAAAACAATGATTTCAGTGAATCTGAAATACCTGTGGACTTAACCTAAGTCACCTTGCTAATCTTTTCCAATATTGAATACTAACTTACAAGCGATTCTTTTGTACAAATATAAAAAGTACCCGGAAAAAATTATAAATGTAATGAAAACGTTTCATTATCAGTCACAAAGAATATTTACAAAAAAAGTCTTTTATAACTTTAGAATGGCAAAACTGTCAGCCACTATTCTGTGAATTTTTATTGCTCTGTGTCATTTAATACAAAGAAAAAACTAAACCCTAAAATAAGCAAAAAAATTTTTAGAATTATAAAAGACATACAAACATTTCAAGATACATTCATTTTCCTGAAAAATTATTATAATTAAAAAAATTAAATTAAATCTTATTGTAAACTTTTCGAAAAAAAAATTGAATAAGAATTAATGTCATAAACTAAAACCAAAACCTATAAATGTATGTACAAATAATTACGGTTGATATAATAAGAAAACAAAACGAAACAACACAATGAATTCTTAAAAGAGAAAAAAATGTAATCTGAAAGAAAAATGTCCACTAAAAAACACACTGTCGATCAACGACGATAACGTTATAGAATTCACTGTCGAAGGCTCCCTTGGTCCAGTTCCTGAATTTAAAATTAGTAATCAAATTCAAGATTATAATGTTTTACAAATCATTCTGCCTTTATTCTGTTCTGCGATGAATTGTATGATGTGTTAGATTTTTACGTTCCTGTGACTTGTTAACGTGATGGGGTAGAAAGCCTTTCTCTTTGGGGATCTTTCTCAACTTGTCTTGGAAGGATCATGGTTGGGTAGGGTAGAGAATGCAAGTGTCAACTGACACCATAGACCTCAGCCTCCTTTTTGCAATATAGGTTTTCTTTTTTTTTGTTTTTGGTCATGGTGATTTTTGTATTTGGGAGTAGAGCTCCTCTTTTACTTTTGTAGGGGTCCTAACTTAAGATTTATGTACCAAGGACGAGAAGTAGCAACGAACCCCCCCGCACTCCCGAATGAGCTAGGGAACCAGAGGATCCTGCCCCGCTACCGCTCTCGCCCGAACCTCGGACGATGTTGGTTTATTGTACGTCTTGAACGTCGTTCAAAATATAGATGGTCGAAGGTTACAAATTTGCTACTAACAAATTTTCTGTAAACAATTTGCTGCAAAAAAACAATTGGTAAAAACGCTTTAAGAAATTGCTGCAAAATATTTGCTCAAACTTATTTTGCAAACAATTTTTTACAAACAATTTGCTGCCTAAAGCAAATTTGCACAATTTCTCAAACAATTTGCTGCAAACAGTACGATAAACCTAGCAAACAATTTCTGCAGTACACATATTTGCTGCAAACAATTTAATGCTAAAAAAATTAAATCTAAAACAATTTGCTGCAAACAAATTTGCTGCAAACAATTTGCTAACAAACAATTTGCAAACAAAACTAAAAACCAAAACCTATTTGCTATGCACAAATTATTACGGTTAATACTATATGCTGCAAACAAATTACGAAGCAACACAATGAATTCTTAAGAAGAAAAAAATGTAATCTGAAAGAAATATGCTCCACTAAAAAACACACTGTCGATCAACGATGATAACGTTATAGAATTCACTGTCGAAGGCTCCCTTGTTTCTGATTTAAAATTAGTAATAAATTCAAGATTATAATGTTTTACAAATCATTCTGCCTTCAATTTGTTCTGCAATGAATTGTATGATGTGTTAGATTTTTACGTTCCTGTGACTTGTTAACGTGATGGGTAAAAAAGCCTTTCTTTTGGGGATCTTTCTCAACTGTCTTGAAGGATCATGGTTGGTAGGGTAGAGAATGCGAGTGCCAACTGATTTCCTAGACCTCACTCTTTTAGCAATAGGATGGTTTTCCTTTTTTGTTTGGTCAGGTGATTTTTGCCATGTTTGGGAGTAGAACTCCACTTTTTACTTTTGTACGGATCCTAACTTAAGATTTATGTACCAAGGACGAGAAGTAGCAACGAACCCCCCCCGCACCCCGAATGAGCTAGGGAACCAGAGGATCCTGCAAACAATTTCTACCGCTTCGCCAGAACCTCACGATGTTGGTTTATTGTAACATAATTCAAAATATAGATGTCAAAATTTAACAAAATTTTCTGTAAACAATTTGCTGCAAAAAAATGTGTTGCAAAGAATTTGCTGCAAACAATTCACTACAAACAATTTGCTACAAAACAATTTGCTTCAAACAATTTGCTTCAAACAATTTGCTGCAAACAATTTGCTGCAAACAATTTGCTGCAAACAATTTGCTGCAAACAATTTGCTGCAAACAATTTGCTGCAAACAAATTTGCTGCAAACAAATTTGCTGCAAACAAATTTGCTGCAAACAATTTGCTGCAAACAATTTGCTGCAAACAATTTGCTACAAACAAATTTTGCCTGCAAACAATTTGCTGCAAAAAATTGTGCTGGCAAAAAATTTGCTGCAAACAATTCACTACAAACAATTTGCTACAAACAATTTGCTGCAAACAATTTGCTGCAAACAAATTTGCTGCAAACAATTTGCTGCAAACAACTTAGCTGCAAACAAATTTGCTGCAAATAATTTGCTGCAAACAATTTGCTGCAAACAATTTGCTGCAAACAATTTGCTGCAAACAATTTGCTGCAAACAAATTTGCTGCAAACAATTTGCTGCAAACAATTTGCTGCAAACAATTTGCTGCAAACAAATTTGCTGCAAACAATTTGCTGCAAACAATTTGCTGCAAACAAATTTGCTGCAAACAATTTGCTACAAACAATTTGCTGCAAACAATTTGCTGCAAACAATTTGCTACAAACAATTTGCTGCAAACAATTTGCTGCAAACAATTTGCTACAAACAATTTGCTACAAACAATTTGCTGCAAACAAATTTGCTGCAAACAATTTGCTGCCTGCAATTTGCTACAAACAAATTTGCTGCAAACAATTTGCTGCAAAAAATTTGCTGCAAAAGAATTTGCTGCAAACAATTTGCTGCAAACAATTTGCTGCAAACAAATTCAAGCTGCAAAATAAATTTGCTGCAAACAATTTGCTGCAAACAATTTGCTGCAAACAAATTTGCTGCAAACAATTTGCTGCAAAAAATTTGCTACAAACAAATTTCTGCAAACAATTTGCTGCAAAAAATGCTGCAAACAATTTGCTGCAAACAAATTTGCTGCAAACAATTTGCTACAAACAAATTTGCTACAAACAATTTGCTGCAAACAATTTGCTTCAAACAATTTGCTGCAAACAATTTGCTGCAAACAATTTGCTACAAACAAATTTGCTGCAAACAATTTGCTGCAAAAAATTTGCTGCAAAGAATTTGCTGCAAACAATTTGCTACAAACAAATTTGCTGCAAACAAAATTTGCTACAAACAAATTTGCTGCAAACAATTTGCTGCAAACAATTTGCTACAAACAATTTGCTGCAAACAATTTGCTGCAAACAATTTGCTGCAAACAAATTTGCTGCAAACAATTTGCTGCAAACAATTTGCTGCAAAAAATTTGCTGCAAACAAACCTGCTGCAAACAAATTTGCTGCAAACAATTTGCTACAAAAATTTGCTGCAAATAATTTGCTGCAAACAATTTGCTGCAAACAATTTGCTGCAAACAATTTACTGCAAACAATTTGCTGCAAACAATTTGCTACAAACAATTTGCTGCAAACAATTTGCTGCAAACAAATTTGCTGCAAACAATTTGCTGCAAACAATTTGCTGCAAACAATTTGCTGCAAACAATTTGCTGCAAAACAATTTGCTGCAAATAATTTGCTGCAAACAATTTGCTGCAAACAAATTTGCTTCAAACAATTTGCTGCAAACAATTTGCTAAAAAAATTTGCTGAAAACAATTTGCTACAAACAAATTTGCTGCAAACAATTTGCTGCAAACAATTTGCTGCAAACAATTTGCTACAAACAATTTGCTGCAAATAAATTTGCTCAAACAATTTGCTGCAAATAAATTTGCTACAAACAATTTGCTGCAAACAATTTGCTGCAAACAATTTGCTGCAAACAATTTGCTGCAAACAATTTGCTGCAAACAATTTGCTTCAAACAATTTGCTGCAAACAATTTGCTGCAAACAATTTACTGCAAACAATTTGCTGCAAACAATTTGCTGCAAACAATTTGCTGCAAACAATTTGCTGCAAACAATTTGCTGCAAACAATTTGCTGCAAACAAATTGCTGCAAACAAAATTTGCTGCAAACAAATTTGCTGCAAACAATTTGCTGCAAACAATTTGCTGCAAACAATTTGCTGCAAACAATTTGCTGCAAACAATTTACTGCAAACAAATTTGCTACAAACAATTTGCTGCAAACAATTTACTACAAATAATTTGCTGCAAACAATTTGCTGCAAACAACTTGGCTGCAAACAATTTGCTGCAAACAATTCGTTACAAACAATTTGCTACAAACAATTTGCTACAAACAATTTGCTGCAAACAAATTTGCTGCAAACAATTTGCTGCAAGCAATTTGCTACTAACAAATTTTTTGCAAACAATTTGCTGCAAAAAATGTTGTGCCGAAGAATTTGCTGCAAACAATTCGTCTGACAAACAATTTGCTTACAAACAATTTGCTGCAAATAATTTGCTGCAAACAATTTGCTGCAAACAATTTGCTGCAAACAATTTGCTGCAAACAATTTGCTACAAACAATTTGCTGCAAACAATTTGCAAAAACAATTTAGTGCAAACAAATTTGCTGCAAACAATTTGCTGCAAACAAATTTGCTGCAAACAATTTGCTGCAAACAATTTGCTGCAAACAAATTTGCTGCAAACAAATTTGCTGCAAAAATTTGCTGCAAACAATTTGCTACAAACAATTTGCTGCAAACAATTTGCTGCAAACAATTTGCTGCAAACAATTTGCTACAAACAATTTGCTGCAAACAAATTTGCTACAAACAATTTGCTGCAAACAATTTGCTACAAATAATTTGCTGCAAACAATTTGCTGCAAGCAATTTGATACTAACAAATTTTCTGCAAACAATTTGCTGCAAACAATTTGCTGCAAACAATTTGCTGCAAACAATTTGCTGCAAACAATTCGCTGCAAACAATTTGCTGCAAACAATTTGCTGCAAACAATTTGCTGCAAACAATTTGCTGCAAACAATTTGCTGCAAACAATTTGCTGCAAACAATTCGCTACAAACAATATGCTGCAAACAATTTGCTGCAAACAATTTGCTACAAACAATTTGATACAAACAATTTGCTGCAAACAAATTTGCTGCAAACAATTTGCTGCAAACAATTTGCTACAAACAATTTGCTGCAAACAATTTGCTGCAAACAAATTTGCTGCAAACAATTTGCTGCAAACAATTTGCTGCAAACAAATTTGCTGCAAACAATTTGCTGCAAACAATTTGCTGCAAACAATTTGCTGCAAACAATTTGCTGCAAACAAATTTGCTGCAAACAATTTGCTGCAAACAATTTGCTGCAAACAATTTGCTGCAAACAATTTGCTGCAAACAATTTGCTACAAACAATTTGCTGCAAACAATTTGCTGCAAACAATTTGCTGCAAACAAATTTGCTGCAAACAATTTGCTGCAAACAATTTGCTACAAACAAATTTGCTGCAAACAATTTGCTGCAAACAATTTGCTGCAAACAATTTGCTGCAAACAATTTGCTACAAACAATTTGCTGCAAACAATTTGCTGCAAACAAATTTGCTGCAAACAATTTGCTGCAAACAATTTGCTGCAAACAAATTTGCTGCAAACAATTTGCTGCAAACAATTTGCTGCAAACAATTTGCTGCAAACAATTTGCTGCAAACAATTCAACAAATTTGCTGCAAACAAATTTGCTGCAAACAATTTGCTGCAAACAATTTGCTGCAAACAATTTGCTGCAAACAATTTGCTGCAAACAAATTTGCTACAAACAAATTTGCTGCAAACAATTTGCTGCAAAAAAATTTGTGCAAAGAATTTGCTGCAAACAATTCACTACAAACAATTTGCTACAAACAATTTGCTTCCAACAATTTGCTTCCAACAATTTGCTTCCAACAATTTGATGCAAACAATTTGCTACTAACAAATTTTCTGCAAACAATTTGCTGCAAAAAAATGTGTGCCGAAGAATTTGCTGCAAAAACAATTCGCTACAAACAATTTGCTACAAACAATTTGCTACAAACAATTTGCTGCAAATAATTTGCTGCAAACAATTTGCTGCAAACAATTTGCTGCAAACAATTTGTAACAAACAAATTTGCTGCAAACAATTTGCTTTTGCTGCAAACAATTTGCTGCAAACAATTTGCTGCAAACAAATTTGCTGCAAACAATTTGCTGCAAACAATTTGCTACTAACAAATTTTCTGCAAACAATTTGCTGCAAAAAATGTGTGGCGAAGAATTTGCTGCAAACAAATTTGCTACAAACAATTTGCTACAAACAATTTGCTGCAAACAATTTGCTGCAAACAATTTGCTGCAAACAAATTTGCTGCAAACAATTTGCTGCAAACAATTTGCTTGCAAATAATTTGCTGCAAACAATTTGCTACAAACAATTTGCTGCAAACAATTTGCTGCAAACAAATTTGCTGCAAACAATTTGCTACAAACAATTTGCTTGCAAACAATTTGCTGCAAACAATTTGCTACAAACAATTTGCTGCAAACAATTTGCTGCAAACAATTTGCTGCAAACAAATTTGCTGCAAACAATTTGCTACAAACAATTTGCTGCAAACAATTTGCTGCAAACAAATTTGCTGCAAACAATTTTGCTGCAAACAATTTGCTGCAAACAATTTGCTACTAACAATTTGCTGCAAACAATTTGCTACAAAAATTTGCTGCAAACAATTTGCTGCAAACAATTTGTGCGAACAAATTTGCTGCAAACAATTTGCTACAAACAAATTTGCTGCAAACAATTTGCTGCAAACAATTTGCTACAAACAATTTGCTGCAAACAATTTGCTGCAAACAATTTGCTACAAACAATTTGCTGCAAACAATTTGCTGCAAACAATTTGCTGCAAACAATTTGCTGCAAACAATTTGCTGCAAACAATTTGCTACAAACAATTTGCTGCAAACAATTTGCTGCAAATAAATTTGCTGCAAACAATTTGCTGCAAACAAATTTGCTGCAAACAAATTTGCTGCAAACAATTTGCTGCAAAAATTGCTGCAAACAATTTGCTGCAAACAATTTGCTTCACAAACAATTTGCTACAAACAATTTGCTGCAAACAATTTGCTGCAAACAATTTGAAATAAATTTGCTGCAAACAATTTGCTACAAACAATTTGCTACAAACAATTTGCTACAAACAATTTGCTACAAACAATTTGCTACAAACAATTTGCTGCAAACAATTTGCTGCAAACAAATTTGCTGCAAACAATTTGCTGCAAACAATTTGCTGCAAAAGAATTTGCTGCAAACAAAAACAATTTGCGCAAAACAATTTGCTGCGAAACAATTTGCTGCAAACAATTTGCTACAAACAATTTGCTGCAAACAATTTGCTGCAAACAATTTGGTGCACACAAATTTGCTGCAAACAATTTGCTGCAAACAAATTTGCTGCAAACAATTTGCTGCAAACAAATTTGCTGCAAACAATTTGCTACAAACAATTTGCTGCAAACAAATTTGCTGCAAACAATTTGCTACACAAACAATTTGCTGCAAAAATAATTTGCTGCAAACAATTTACTGCAAAACAATTTGCTGCAAACAATTTGTGCAAACAAATTTGCTGCAAACAATTTGCTGCAAACAATTTGCTGCAAACAATTTTTGCAAACAATTTGCTGCAAACAATTTGCAAATTTGCTGCAAACAAACAATTTGCTTAGCAAACAATTTGCTACAAACAATTTGCTGCAAACAATTTGCTGCAAACAATTTAGTGCAAACAAATTTGCTGCAAACAATTTGCTGCAAACAATTTGCTGCAAACAATTTGCTGCAAACAATTTGCTGCAAACAATTTGCTGCAAACAATTTGCTGCAAACAATTTGCTGCAAACAATTTGCTGCAAACAATTTGCTGCAAACAATTTGCTGCAAACAATTTGCTACAAACAATTTGCTGCAAACAATTTGCTGCAAACAATTTGCTGCTGAAACAATTTGCTGCAAACAATTTGCTGCAAACAATTTGCTACAAACAATTTGCTGCAAACAATTTGCTGCAAACAATTTGCTACAAACAATTTGCTGCAAACAATTTGCTGCAAACAATTTGCTGCAAACAATTTGCTACAAACAAATTTGCTACAAACAATTTGCTGCAAACAATTTGCTGCAAACAATTTGCTGCAAACAATTCGCTAAAATTTGCTGCAAACAATTTGCTGCAAACAAATTTGCTGCAAACAATTTGCTGCAAACAAACAATTTGCTGCAAACAATTTGCTGCAAACAAATTTGCTACTAAACAATTTGCTGCAAACAATTTCTAGCAAACAATTTGCTGCAAACAATTTGCTGCAAACAATTTGCTGCTGCAAACAATTTGCTGCAAACAATTTGTGCAAACAATTCGCTACAAACAATTTGCTACAAACAATTTGCTACAAACAATTTGCTGCAAACAATTTGCTGCAAACAATTTGCTGCAAACAATTTGCTGCAAACAAATTTGCTGCAAACAATTTGCTGCAAACAATTTGTGCTGCAAACAATTTGCTGCAAACAATTTGCTGCAAACAATTTGCTGCAAACAATTTGCTGCAAACAATTTGCTGCAAACAATTTGCTGCAAACAATTTGCTACAAACAAATTTGCTGCAAACAATTTGCTGCAAACAATTTGCAAACAATTTGCTGCAAACAAATTTGCTACAAACAATTTTGCTGCAAACATATTTGCTGCAAACAAATTTGCTGCAAAAAATTTGCTACAAACAATTTGCTGCAAACAATTTGCTGCAAACAATTTGCTGCAAACAATTTGCTGCAAACAATTTGCTGCAAACAATTTGCTGCAAACAAATTTACTGCAAACAATTTGCTGCAAACAATTTGCTGCAAACAATTTGCTGCAAACAATTTGCTGCAAACAATTTGCTACAAACAATTTGCTGCAAACAATTTGCTGCAAAACAATTTGCTACAAACAATTTGCTGCAAACAATTTGCTGCAAACAATTTGCTGCAAACAATTTGCTACAAACAAATTTGCTGCAAACAATTTGCTGCAAACAATTTGCTGCAAACAATTTGCTGCAAACAATCTTGCTGCAAACAAATTTGCTGCAATTTGCTGCAAACAATTTGCTACAAACAATTTGCTGCAAACAATTTGCTGCAAACAATTTGCTGCAAACAAATTTGCTGCAAACAATTTGCTGCAAACAATTTGCTGCAAACAATTTGCTGCAAACAATTTGCTGCAAACAATTTGCTGCAAACAATTTGCTACAAACAATTTGCTACAAACAAATTTGCTGCAAACAATTTGCTGCAAACAATTTGCTGCAAACAATTTGCTGCAAACAATTTGCTGCAAACAATTTGCTGCAAACAATTTGCTAACAAAAACAAATTTGCTGCAAACAATTTGCTGCAAACAATTTGCTGCAAACAATTTGCTGCAAACAATTTGCTACAAACAATTTGCTACAAACAAATTTGCTGCAAACAATTTGCTGCAAACAATTTGCTGCAAACAATTTGCTGCAAACAATTTGACTACAAACAATTTGCTGCAAACAATTTGCTGCAAACAATTTGCTGCAAACAATTGCTACAAACAATTTGCTACAAACAATTTGCTGCAAACAATTTGCTGCTAACAATTTGCTGCAAACAATTTGCTGCAAACAATTTGCGTGCAAACAATTTGCTACAAACAATTTGCTGCAAACAATTTTGCTGCAAACAATTTGCTGCAAACAATTTGCTGCAAACAATTTGCTGCAAACAATTTGCTGCAAACAATTTGCTACAAACAATTTGCTGCAAACAATTTGCTGCAAACAATTTGCTGCAAACAATTTGCTGCAAACAAATTTGCTGCAAACAATTTGCTGCAAACAATTTGCTGCAAACAATTTGCTACAAACAATTTGCTGCAAACAATTTGCTGCAAACAATTTGCAAAACAATTTGCTGCAAACAATTTGCTGCAAACAATTTGCTCCAAACAATTTGCTACAAAATTTGCTGCAAACAATTTGCTGCAAATAAATTTGCTGCAAACAATTTGCTGCAAACAATTTGCCGCAAACAAATTTACTGCAAACAAATTTGCGCAAACAATTTGCTGCAAAACATTTGCTACAAACAATTTTGCTGCAAACAAATTTGCTGCAAACAATTTGCTACAAACAAATTTGCTAGCAAACAATTTGCTGCAAACAATTTGCTACAAACAATTTGCTACAAACAATTTGCTACAAACAATTTGCTGCAATCAAATTTGCAAACACTTTACTAAACAATTTGCTGCAAACAATTTGTTGCAAACAATTTGCTGCAAACAAATTTGCTGCAAACAATTTGCTACAAACAATTCGCTACAAACAAATTTGCTGCAAACAATTTGCTGCAAACAATTTGCTACAAACAATTTGCTACAAACAATTTGCTGCAAACAAATTTGCTGCAAACAATTTGCTGCAAACAATTTGCTGCAAACAATTTGCTGCAAACAATTTGCTGCAAACAATTTGCTGCAAACAATTTGCTGCAAACAATTTGCTGCAAATAATTTGCTGCAAACAATGCAAACAATTTGCTGCAAACAATTTGCTGCAAACAATTCGCTACAAACAATTTGCTGCAAACAATTTGCTGCAAACAATTTTGCTGCAAACAATTTGCTGCAAACAATTTGCTGCAAACAATTTGCTACAAACAATTTGCTACAAACAATTTGCTGCAAACAATTTGCTGCAAACAATTTGCTGCAAACAATTTGCTGCAAACAATTTGCTGCAAACAATTTGCTACAAACAATTTGCTGCAAACAATTTCCTGCAAACAATTTGCTACAAACAAATTCGCTACAAACAATTTGCTACAAACAATTTGCTGCAAACAATTTGCTGCAAACAATTTGCTGCAAACAATTTGCTGCAAACAATTTGCTGCAAACAATTTGCTACAAACAATTTGCTGCAAACAATTTGCTGCAAACAATTTGCTGCAAACAATTTGCTGCAAAAAATTCGCTACAAACAATTTGCTACAAACAATTTGCTACAACAATTTGCTACAAACAATTTGCTACAAACAATTTGCTACAAACAATTTGTTGCAAATAATTTGCTACAAACAATTTGCTGCAAACAATTTGCGCAAACAATTTGCTACAAACAATTTGCTAAAAACAATTTCTGCAAACAATTTGCTGCAAACAATTTGCTACAAACAATTTGCTACAAACAATTTGCTACAAACAATTTGCTGCAAACAAATTTGCTGCAAACAAATTTGCTAAACAATTTGCTGCAAACAATTTGCTGCAAACAATTGCTTGCTACAAACAATTTGCTGCAAACAATTTACATAAAACAATTTGCTGCAAACAAATTTGCTGCAAACAATTTGCTACAAACAATTTGCTGCAAACAATTTGCTGCAAACAATTTGCTTCAAACAATTTGCTGCAAACAATTTGCTGCAAACAATTTGCTACAACAAATTTGCTAAAAACAATTTGCTGCAAACATATTTGTTGCAAACAATTTGCTGCAAACAAATTTGCTGCAAACAAATTGCTACAAACAATTTGCTGCAAACAATTTGCTGCAAATAAATCTGCTGCAAACAATTTGCTGCAAACAATTTGCTACTAACAAATTTGCTGCAAACAATTTGCTGCAAATAATTTGCTGCAAATAATTTGCTGCAAACAATTTGCTGCAAAACAATTTGCTAGTAAACAATTTTGTTACAAACAATTTGCTGCAAACAATTTGTTGCAAACAATTTTGCTGCAACAATTTGTTACAAACAATTTGCTACAAAAATGGGACTCTGTTGCAAACAACTTGCTGCAAACAATTTGTTACAAACAATTTGCTACAAATAAATTTATTTATTTTGGGGAAACAATTTTTAGTTATAAACACTTTGCTGTTAAAATAATTTGCTGCAAACAATTTGCTACAAACAATTTGCTAGAAACAATTTGCTACAAAACAATTTGCTACAAAACAATTTATAGCCGCACACAAATTTGCTGCAAACAATTTGCTGCAAACAAACTTGCTGCAAACAATTTGATGCAAATAATTTGCTGAAAACAATTTGCTACAAATAATTTGCTACAAACAATTTGCTACAAACAATTTGCTACAAACAATTTGCTACAAACAATTTAGTGCACAAAATTTTTCTGCAAACAAACTTGCTTAAGAACAATTTGAGCAAGCAAACACCAGTTGCGGGAAACAATTTGCTTCAAACAATTTGCTACAAACAATTTGATACAAACAATTTGCTGCAAACAATTTGCGGTAAACAAACTCGCTGCAAACACTTGGACGCAAATAAGTTCTGTTGCAAACAATTCGCTACAAACAATTTGATATAAACAATTTGTTTCAAACAATTTGCTGCAAAAACAATTTGCTACAAACAATTTGCTGCAAACAAACTTCTGCTACAAACAATTTGCTTCAAACAATTTTAAGTTACACACAATTTGCTACAAACAATTTGCTGCAAACAAACTTGCTGCAAACAATTTGCTGCAAACAATTTGATGCAAATTAATTTGTTGCAAAACAATTTGCTACAAACAATTTTGTTTTAAACAATTTGCTATTAAAACAATTTGCTACAAACAATTTGTTGCAAACAAACTTGCTGCAAATAATTTGTTGCAAACAATTTGTTGCAAAACAACTTGCTGCAAACAATTTGCTACAAACAATTTGCTACAAACAATTTAGTGCGGCACAATAAATTTGCTGCAAACAATTTGCTGCAAAACAAACTTGCTGCAAACAAATTTGATGCAAACAATTTGATGAAAATAATTTGCTGCAAACAATTCGCTACAAACAATTTGCTACGGGAAACAATTTGCTGCAAAACAATTTGCTACTAACAAATTTTCTGCAAACAATTTGCTGCAAAAAAATGTGTGGCGAAGAATTTGCTCGCAAACAATTTGCTGCAAAATGTGGCGAAGAATTTGTTGCAAACGAATTTGTTGCAAACAATTTACCAA
The DNA here is from genome assembly GCA_018151165.1 of Drosophila arawakana. Classification (NCBI taxonomy): domain Eukaryota; kingdom Metazoa; phylum Arthropoda; class Insecta; order Diptera; family Drosophilidae; genus Drosophila; species Drosophila arawakana. The sequence continues at coordinate 2,030 of JAECWX010000309.1, read as the reverse complement.
AACAATTTGATGCAAATAATTAGCTGCAAACAATTCGATACAAACAATTTGCTATAAACAATTTGCTTCAAACAATTTGTTACACACAATTTGCTACAAACAATTTGCTGCAAACAAACTTGCTGTAAACAATTTGTTGCAAACAACGGTGCAAACAATTTGTTGCAAACAATTTGCTACAAACAATTTGCTTCAAACAATTTGTTACAAACAATTTGCTACAAACAATTTTGCTGCAAACAAATTTGCTGCAAACAATTTGCTGCAAACAATTTGCTGCAAACAACTTGCTGCAAACAAATTTGCTGCAAACAATTTGATGCAATAATTTGCTGCAAACAATTACAAACAATTTTAATAAGAACAATTTGAAGTTGCAAACAATTTGAGCCCAAACACCCCATACAAACAATTTGCTGCAAACAAACTTAAGTTGCAAAACAATTTGTTGCAACAATTTGTTGCAAACAATTTGCTGCAAACACCACATAAACAATTTGTGCTACAAACAATTTGCTGCAAACAATTTGCTTCAAACAATTCTGTTACAAACAATTTGCTGCAAACAAACTTGCTGCAAACAATTTGTTGCAAACACTGCTGCAACAATTTGCTGCAAAACAATTTGTTACAAACAATTTGTTACAAACAATTTGCTACAAAACAATTTTGTTACAAAACAATTCGCTTACAAAAACAATTTGCTACAAACAATTTGCTGCAACAAATTTGCTGCAAACACCACAAACAATTTGCTACAACAATTTGCTTCAAACAATTTGCTACAAACAATGGTTACAAACAATTTGCTGCAAACAAACTTGCTGCAAACAATTTGATGCAACAATTTGCTGCAAACAATTTGCTACAAAACAATTTGCTTGGGGGGGCAAACAATTTGCTACAAACAATTTGATACAAAACAATTTGCTTCAAACAATTCTATACAAACAATTTGCTACGTAAACAATTTGCTGCAAGCAATTTGCTACTAACAAAATTTTTCTGCCAACAATTCCGCTACAAACAATTTGTTACAGAAACAATTTGCTGCAAACAAATTTGCTGCAACACTTTGCTGCAAAACAATTTGCTGTAAGCAATTTGTTACTAACAAATGCAAACACTTGTTGCAACAATTTGCTGCAAACAATTTGCTGCAACAATTTGCTGCAAGCAATTTGTTACTAACAAATTTTCTGCAAACAATTTGCTGCAAACAATTTGCTGCAAACAATTTGTTGGAAACAATTTGCTACAAATAAATTTGCTGCAAACAATTTGCTGCAAACAATTTGCTGCAAACAATTTGTTACAAACAATTTGTACAATAAATTTGCTGCAAATAATTTGCTGCAAACAATTTGCTGCAAACAAACTTGCTGGGTAAACAATTTGATGTACCAATTTTGCTGCAAACAATTCGCTACAAACAATTTGCTGCAAACAATTGGCTACAAACAATTTGAGAGCCTAAACACTTTGTTACAAAACAATTTGCAACAAACAATTTGTTGCAAACAAACTTGCTGCAAACAATTTGCTGCAAACAATTTGCTGCAAACAATTTGTTGCAAACAATTTGCAACAACATTCTTGTTGTGAATAATCTCATAGTTGCAAACAATTTGCTGCAAGTAATTTGTTACTAACAAATTTTTTCTGCAAACAATTTGCTGCAAAAAATGTGGGCGAAGAATTTGCTGCAAACGAATTTGCTGCAAAACAATTTACTGCAAACAATTGGATGCAAATAATTTGCTGCAACACTACAAACAATTTGCTACAAAACAATTTGCTTCAAACAATTTGCTACACAATTTCAGCTACAAACAATTTGTTGCAACAACTGAGCAGCAAACAATTTGCTGCAAAACACCAGGCCAAACAATTTGCTGCAAACAATTTGCTACAAACAATTTGCTTCAAACAATTTGCTACAAACAATTTGCTACAAACAATTTGCTGCAAACAAATTGCTGCAAACAATTTGCTGAAAAACACTTGTTGCAAACAACTTGCTGCAAACA
>JAECWX010000308.1:0-40682 GCA_018151165.1 Drosophila arawakana | reverse complement strand
ATTTGCTGCAAGATAATTTGCCTGGAAGCAAATTTGCTGCAAACAATTTGCTACTAACAAATTTTCTGCAAACAATTTGTTGCAAACAGTTCGCTACAAACAAATTTGTTATAAACAATTTACTTCCTTTACGCAAACAAATTTTGCAAAATCAGTTTGCTATAGACAGGTTGGGGGAAATGATTTTAACGCAGGCACAGGTTCAACGCGAATATAGGTTTAACGCGAAACAGTTTTTTAACGTAAACAGTTTAACGCGGAAAATGATTTGCTACAAATGATTTTAACGCGAACCAGTTTAACGCAGCTAGGCTTTGCTTCCTGGGCATGTTTGCTTTGCAAAAGACAGTTTGCTTGCCAGGAATAGGTTGGCACCCTTGGAAACCAGTTTGCTACTAACAAGGTTTTCTTGAAACAGTTTGTTGCAAACAGTTCGCTACAAACAAATTTGTTATAAACAATTTTCTGCAAACAAATTTGCCGCAAACTATTTGCTGCAAACAATTTGCTGCAAACAAATTTGCAGCAAACAAATTCTGGTGAAAAATTTGCTGCAAACAATTCGCTACAAACAATATGGTGGCAAGTAATTTTGCTGCTAACAAATTTGCTGCAAGCAATTTGGTGCAAAAAAATTGGTGGGAAGAATTTGCGCAAACAATTTGCTACAAATAGGGTTGATCGCTAGATGGTTGGCTGCAAACAATTTGCTGCAAAAATGTTGCTGCAAACAATTTGCTGCAAACAATTTGCTACAAACAATTTGCTGCAAGCAATTTACTAACCAATTTGCTGCAAACAATTTGCTGCAAACAATTTGCTGCAAACAATTTTGCTGCAAACAATTTGCTGCAAACAATTTGCTGCAAACAAATATTTGCTGCAAACAATTTGCTGCAAACAATTTGCTGCAAACAATTTGCTACAAACAAATTTGCTGCAAACAATCTTGCTGCAAACAATTTGCTGCAAACAATTTGCTGCAAACAATTTGCTGCAAACAATTTGCTACAAACAATTTGCTGCAAACAATTTGCTGCAAACAATTCGCTACAAACAAGTTTGCTGCAAACAATTTGCTGCAAACAATTTGCTGCGAACAATTTGCTGCAAACAATTTGCTGCAAACAATTTGCTACAAACAATTTGCTGCAAACAAATTTGCTGCAAACAATTTGCTGCAAACAAATTTGCTACAAACAATTTGCTGCAAACAAATTTGCTGCAAACAATTTGCTGCAAACAAATTTGCTGCAAACAATTTGCTGCAAACAAATTTGCTGCAAACAATTTGCTGCAAACAATTTGCTGCAAACAATTTGCTGCAAACAAATTTGCTGCAAACAATTTGCTACAAACAATTTGCTGCAAACAATTTGCTGCAAACAAATTTGCTGCAAACAATTTGCTGCAAACAATTTGCTACAAACAATTTGCTGCAAACAATTTGCTGCAAACAATTTGCTACAAACAATTTGCTGCAAACAAATTTGCTACAAACAATTTGATGCAAACAATTTGCTACAAACAATTTGCTGCAAACAATTTGCTGCAAACAATTTGCTGCAAACAATTTGCTGCAAACAATTTGCTGCAAACAATTTGCTGCAAACAATTTGCTGCAAACAATTTGCTGCAAACAAATTTGCTGCAAACAATTCTGTAAACAAATTTGCTGCAAACAATTTGCTGCAAACAATTTGCTGCAAACAATTTGCTGCAAACAATTTGCTGCAAACAATTTGCTACAAACAATTTGCTGCAAACAATTTGCTGCAAACAATTTGCTGCAAACAATTTGCTGCAAACAATTTGCTGCAAACAATTTGCTGCAAACAATTTGCTGCAAACAATTTGCTGCAAACAATTTGCTGCAAACAATTTGCTGCAAACAATTTGCTACAAACAATTTGCTACAAACAATTTGCTGCAAACAATTTGCTGCAAAACTTGCTGCAAACAATTTGCTGCAAACAATTTGCTGCAAACAATTTGCTGCAAACAATTTGCTGCAAACAATTTGCTGCAAACAATTTGCTGCAAACAATTTGCTACAAACAATTTGCTGCAAACAATTTGCTGCAAACAATTTGCTGCAAACAATTTGCTGCAAACAAGATTTGCTGCAAACAATTTGCTGCAAACAATTTGCTGCAAACAATTTGCTGCAAACAAATTTGCTGCAAACAATTTGCTGCAAACAATTTGCTGCAAACAATTTGCTGCAAACAATTTGCTGCAAACAAATTTGCTGCAAACAATTTGCTGCAAACAATTTGCTGCAAACAATTTGCTGCAAACAATTTGCTGCAAACAATTTGCTGCAAACAATTTGCTGCAAACAATTTGCTGCAAACAATTTGCTACAAACAATTTGCTGCAAACAATTTGCTGCAAACAATTTGCTGCAAACAATTTGCTGCAAACAATTTGCTGCAAACAATTTGCTGCAAACAATTTGCTGCAAACAAATTTGCTGCAAAACAATTTGCTGCAAACAATTTGCTGCAAACAATTTGCTGCAAAACAATTTGCTGCAAACAATTTGCTGCAAACAAATTTGCTGCAAACAATTTGCTGCAAACAAATTTGTGGCGCAAACAATTTGCTGCAAACAAATTTGCTACAAACAATTTGCTGCAAACAATTTGCTTCAAACAATTTGCTGCAAACAAATTTGCTGCAAACAATTTGCTGCAAACAATTTGCTACAAACAAATTTGCTGCAAACAATTTGCTGCAAAAAATTGTGTTGCAAACAATTTGCTGCAAACAATTTGCTGCAAACAATTTGCTGCAAACAATTTGCTGCAAACAATTTGCTGCAAACAATTTGCTGCAAACAAATTTGCTGCAAACAATTTGCTGCAAACAATTTGCTGCAAACAAATTTGCTGCAAACAATTTGCTGCAAACAATTTGCTGCAAACAATTTGCTGCAAACAATTTGCTGCAAACAATTTGCTGCAAACAATTTGCTGCAAACAATTTGCTGCAAACAATTTGCTGCAAACAATTTGCTGCAAACAATTTGCTACAAACAATTTGTTTGCTGCAAACAATTTGCTGCAAACAATTTGCTGCAAACAATTTGCTGCAAACAAATTTGCTGCAAACAATTTGCTGCAAACAATTTGCTGCAAACAATTTGCTGCAAACAATTTGCTGCAAACAAATTTGCTGCAAACAATTTGCTGCAAACAATTTGCTGCAAACAATTTGCTGCAAACAATTTGCTGCAAACAATTTGCTGCAAACAATTTGCTGCAAACAATTTGCTGCAAACAATTTGCTGCAAACAAATTTGCTGCAAACAAATTTGCTGCAAACAATTTGCTGCAAACAATTTGCTGCAAACAATTTGCTGCAAACAATTTGCTGCAAACAATTTGCTGCAAACAATTTGCTGCAAACAATTTGCTGCAAACAATTTGCTGCAAACAATTTGCTGCAAACAATTTGCTGCAAACAATTTGCTGCAAACAATTTGCTGCAAACAATTTGCTACAAACAATTTGCTGCAAACAATTTGCTGCAAACAATTTGCTGCAAACAATTTGCTGCAAACAATTTGCAAACAATTTGCTGCAAACAAATTTGCTGCAAACAATTTGCTGCAAACAATTTGCTGCAAACAATTTGCTGCAAACAATTTGCTACAAACAAATTTGCTGCAAACAATTTGCTGCAAACAATTTGCTGCAAACAATTTGCTGCAAACAATTTGCTGCAAACAATTTGCTACAAACAATTTGCTACAAACAATTTGCTGCAAACAATTTGCTGCAAACAAATTTGCTGCAAACAATTTGCTGCAAACAATTTGCTGCAAACAATTTGCTGCAAACAATTTGCTACAAACAATTTGCTACAAACAATTTGCTGCAAAACAATTTGCTGCAAACAATTTGCTGCAAACAATTTGCTGCAAACAATTTGCTGCAAACAATTTGCTGCAAACAATTTGCTGCAAACAATTTGCTGCAAACAATTTGCTGCAAACAATTTGCTGCAAACAATTTGCTGCAAACAATTTGCTGCAAACAATTTGCTGCAAACAATTTGCTGCAAACAATTTGCTGCAAACAATTTGCTGCAAACAATTTGCTGCAAACAATTTGCTGCAAACAATTTGCTGCAAACAATTTGCTGCAAACAAATTTGCTGCAAACAATTTGCTGCAAACAATTTGCTGCAAACAATTTGCTGCAAACAATTTGCTACAAACAATTTGCTGCAAACAATTTGCTGCAAACAATTTGCTGCAAACAATTTGCTGCAAACAATTTGCTGCAAACAATTTGCTGCAAACAATTTGCTGCAAACAATTTGCTACAAACAATTTGCTGCAAACAATTTGCTGCAAACAATTTGCTGCAAACAAATTTGCTGCAAACAATTTTGCAATTTGCTACAAACAATTTGCTGCAAACAATTTGCTGCAAACAATTTGCTGCAAACAATTTGCTGCAAACAATTTGCTGCAAACAATTTGCTGCAAACAATTTGCTGCAAACAATTTGCTGCAAACAATTTGCTGCAAACAATTTGCTGCAAACAATTTGCTGCAAACAATTTGCTGCAAACAATTTGCTACAAACAATTTGCTGCAAACAATTTGCTGCAAACAATTTGCTGCAAACAATTTGCTGCAAACAATTTGCTACAAACAAATTTGCTGCAAACAATTTGCTGCAAAAAATTTGCTGCGAAACAATTTGCTGCAAACAATTTGCTACAAACAATTTGCTGCAAACAATTTGCTGCAAACAAATTTGCTGCAAACAATTTGCTGCAAACAATTTGCTGCAAACAATTTGCTGCAAACAATTTGCTACAAACAATTTGCTACAAACAATTTGCTGCAAACAATTTGCTGCAAACAATTTGCTGCAAACAATTTGCTGCAAACAATTTGCTGCAAACAATTTGCTGCAAACAATTTGCTACAAACAATTTGCTGCAAACAATTTGCTACAAACAATTTGCTGCAAACAATTTGCTGCAAACAATTTGCTGCAAACAATTTGCTGCAAACAATTTGCTACAAACAAATTTTCTGCAAACAATTTGCTGCAAAAAAATTTGCGGCAAACAATTTGCTGCAAACAATTTGCTACAAACAATTTGCTACAAACAATTTGCTTCAAACAATTTGCTGCAAACAATTTGCTGCAAACAATTTGCTGCAAACAATTTGCTACAAACAAATTTGCTGCAAACAATTTGCTGCAAACAATTTGCTGCAAACAAATTTGCTGCAAACAATTTGCTGCAAACAATTTGCTGCAAACAATTTGCTGCAAACAATTTGCTACAAACAATTTGCTGCAAACAATTTGCTACAAACAATTTTCTGCAAACAATTTGCTGCAAACAAATTTGCTGCAAACAAATTTGCTGCAAACAATTTGCTACAAACAATTTGCTACAAACAATTTGCTACAAACAATTTGCTACAAACAATTTAATTTGCTGCAAACGAAAACAATTGCTGCAAACAAATTTGCCACAAACAATTTGCTACAAACAATAAACAATTTGCTGCAAACAATTTGCTGCAAACAAATAAACAATTTGCTGCAAACAATTTGCTGCAAAAAATTTTGCAAACAATTTGCTAAAAACAATTTGCTAAACAATTTACACAAACTTGCTGCAAACAAATTTGCTGCAAAAAAATTTGCTACAAACAATTTGCTGCAAACAATTTGCTGCAAACAATTTTGCTGCAAACAATTTGCTACAAACAATTTGCTGCAAACAATTTGCTGCAAACATAAACAATTTGCTGCAAACAATTTGCTGCTGTAAACAATTTGCTGCAAACAATTTTCTGCAAACAATTTGCTGCAAACAATTTGCTGCAAACAATTTGCTTCAAACAATTTGCTGCAAACAAATTTGCTGCAAACAAATTTGCTGCAAACAAATTTGCCGCAAACAATTTGCTGTAAACAATTTGCTGCAAACAATTTGCTGTAAACAATTGGCTGCAAACAATTTGCTGCAAGCGATTTGCTACTAACAAATTTTCTGCAAACAATTTGCTGCAAAAAAATGTGTGGCGAAGAATTTGCTGCAAACAATTCGCTACAAACAATTCGGTTCAAACAATTTGCTTCAAACAATTTGCTACAAACAATTTGCTACAAATAAATTTGCTGCAAACAATTTGCTGCAAACAATTTGCTGCAAACAGTTTGCTGCAAACAATTTGCTACAAATAATTTGCTGCAAACAATTCGCTACAAACAATTTGCTGCAAACAATTTGCTTCAAACAATTTGCTGCAAACAAATTTGCTGCAAACAATTTGCTGCAAGCAATTTGCTACTAACAAATTTTCTGCAAACAATTTGCTGCAAACAATTTGATGCAAATATTTTTCTGCAAACAATTTGCAGCAAACAAATGTGTTGCGAAGAATTTGCTGCAAACAATTCGCTACAAACAATTTGCTGCAAGCGATTTGCTACTAACAAATTTTCTGCAAACAATTTGCTGCAAAAAAATGTGTGGCGAAGAATTTGCTGCAAACAATTCGCTACAAACAATTCGGTTCAAACAATTTGCTTCAAACAATTTGCGACAAACAATTTGCTACAAACAATTTGCTGCAAACAAACTTGCTGCAAACAATTTGCTGCACACAATTTGCTGCAAACAATTTGCTGCAAACAATTTGCTGCAAACAATTTTCTGCAAACAATTTGATGCAAACAATTTGCTGCAAACAATTTTCTGCAAACCAATGTGTTGCAAAGAATTTGCTGCAAACAATTCGCTACAAACAATTTGCTGCAAGCGATTTGCTTCTAACAAATTTTCTGCAAACAATTTGCTGCAAAAAAATGTGTGGCGAAGAATTTGCTGCAAACAATTTGCTGCAAGCAATTTGCTACTAACAAATTTTCTGCAAACAATTTGCTGCAAAAAATGTGTGGCGAAGAATTTGCTGCAAACAATTCGCTACAAACAATTTGCTACAAACAATTTGCTGCAAACAATTTGCTACAAACAATTTGCTACAAATAAATTTGCTGCAAACAATTCGCTACAAACAATTTGCTACAAACAATTTGCTTCAAACAATTTGCTGCAAACAAATTTGCTGCAAACAAATTTGCCGCAAACAATTTGCTGTAAACAATTTGCTGCAAACAATTTGCTGTAAACAATTGGCTGCAAATAATTTTCTGCAAACAATTTGCAGCAAACAATTTGCTACAAACAAACTTGCTGCAAACAAATTTGCTGCAAACAATTTGCTGCAAACAATTTGCTGCAAACAATTTGCTACAAACAATTTGCTGCAAACAATTTGCTGCAAACAATTTGCTGCAAACAATTTGCTGTAAAACAATTTGCTGCAAATAATTTTCTGCAGCAAACAATTTGCTGCAAACAATTTTGCTTCAAACAATTTGCTGCAAACAAATTTGCTGCAAACAAATTTGCTGCAAACAATTTGTTGCAAACAATTTTCTGTAAACAATTTGCTGCAAACAATTTGCTGCAAACAAATTTGCTACTAACAAATTTTCTGCAAACAATTTGCTGCAAACAAATTTGCTGCAAACAATTTGCTGCAAACAATTTGCTTCAAACAATTTGCTACAAACAATTTGCTGCAAACAAATTTGCTGCAAACAATTTGCTGCAAACAATTTGCTGCAAACAATTTGCTGCAAACAATTTGCTGCAAACAATTTGCTACAAACAATTTGCTGCAAACAATTTGCTACAAACAATTTGCTGCAAACAATTTGCTGCAAACAATTTGCTGCAAACAAATTTGCTGCAAACAATTTGCTGCAAACAATTTGCTACAAACAAATTTTCTGCAAACAATTTGCTGCAAACAATTTGATGCAAACAATTTTGCTGCAAACAAATGTTGCGAAACAATTTGCTGCAAACAATTCGCTACAAACAATTTGCTGCAAACAATTTGCTGCAAACAAATTTTCTGCAAACAATTTGCTGCAAACAATTTGCTGCAAACAATTTGCTGCAAACAATTTGCTACAAACAATTTGCTGCAAACAATTTGCTTCAAACAATTTGCTGCAAACAATTTGCTACAAACAATTTGCTGCAAACAAACTTGCTGCAAACAATTTGCTGTAAACAATTTGCTGCAAACAATTTGCTGCAAACAATTTGCTGCAAACAATTTGCTGCAAACAATTTGCTGCAAACAATTTGCTGCAAACAATTTTCTGCAAACAATTTGCTGCAAACAAATTTGTTGCAAACAATTTGCTGCAAACAATTTGCTACAAACAATTTGCTGCAAACAATTTGCTTCAAACAAATTTTGCTGCAAACAATTTGCTGCAAAAAATTTGTGGCAAAGAATTTGCTGCAAACAATTTGCTACAAACAATTTGCTTCAAACAATTTGCTTCAAACAATTTGCTGCAAACAATTTGCTACAAACAATTTGCTGCAAACAAACTTGCTGCAAACAATTTGCTGCAAACAATTTGCTGCAAACAATTTGCTGCAAACAATTTGCTACAAACAAATTTGCTGCAAACAATTTGCTGCAAAAAAATGTGTGGCAAACAATTTGCTGCAAACAATTTGCTGCAAACAATTTGTTGCAAACAATTTGCTGCAAACAATTTGCTGCAAACAATTTGCTGCAAACAATTTGCTGCAATAAATTTTCTGCAAACAATTTTCAGCAATCAATTTGCTGCAAAAATTTGCTGCAAACAATTTGCTGCAAACAATTTGCGCAAACAAAATTTGCTCAAACAATTTGCTGCAAACAATTTGCTGCAAACAATTTGCTGCAAACAATTTGCTGCAAACAATTTGCTACAAACAATTTGCTGCAAACAATTTGCTGCAAACAATTTGCTGCAAACAATTTGCTGCAAACAAATTTCTGCAAACAATTTGCTGCAAACAATTTGCTGCAAAACAATTTGCTGCAAACAATTTGCTGCAAAAACAATTTGCTGCAAACAATTTGCTGCAAACAATTTGCTGCAAAAAATTTGCTGCAAAAACAATTTGCTGCTGCAAACAAATTTGCTGCAAACAATTTGCTGCAAACAATTTGCTGCAAACAATTTGCTGCAAACAATTTGCTGCAAACAATTTGCTGCAAACAATTTGCTGCAAACAATTTGCTGCAAACAATTTTGCTGCAAACAATTTGCTGCAAACAATTTGCTGCAAACAATTTGCTGCAAACAAATTTGCTGCAAACAATTTGCTGCAAACAATTTGCTGCAAACAATTTGCTGCAAAAAATTTGCTGCAAACAATTTGCTGCAAACAATTTGCTGCAAACAATTTGCTGCAAACAATTTGCTGCAAACAATTTGCTGCAAACAATTTGCTGCAAACAATTTGCTGCAAACAATTTGCTGCAAACAATTTGCTGCAAACAATTTGCTGCAAACAAATTTGCTGCAAACAATTTGCTGCAAACAATTTGCTGCAAACAATTTGCTGCAAACAAATTTGCTGCAAACAATTTGCTGCAAACAATTTGCTACAAACAAATTTTCTGCAAACAATTTGCTGCAAACAATTTGCTGCAAACAATTTGCTGCAAACAATTTGCTGCAAACAAATTTGCTGCAAACAATTTGCTGCAAACAATTTGCTACAAACAATTTGCTGCAAACAATTTGCTACAAACAAATTTGCTGCAAACAATTTGCTGCAAAAAATTGTGGCAAAGAATTTGCTGCAAACAATTTGCTACAAACAATTTGCTTCAAACAATTTGCTTCAAACAATTTGCTACAAACAATTTGCTGCAAACAAATTTGCTGCAAACAAATTGCTGCAAACAATTTGCTGCAAACAATTTGCTGCAAACAATTTGCTACAAACAATTTGCTGCAAACAATTTGCTACAAACAATTTGCTGCAAACAATTTGCTACAAACAATTTGCTGCAAACAATTTTGCTGCAAACAATTTGCTGCAAACAATTTGCTGCTAACAAATTTTCTGCAAACAATTTGCTGCAAACAATTTGCTGCAAACAATTTTCTGCAAACAATTTGCTGCAAACAAATTTTGAAATTTGCTGCAAACAATTTGCTACAAACAATTTGCTGCAAACAATTTGCTACAAACAAATTTGCTGCAAACAATTTGCTGCAAAAAATGTGTGGCGAAGAATTTGCTGCAAACAATTTGCTACAAACAATTTGGTTCAAACAATTTGCTGCAAACAATTTGCTGCAAACAATTTGCTACAAACAATTTGCTGCAAACAATTTGCTGCAAACAATTTGCTGCAAACAATTTGCTGCAAACAATTTGCTGCAAACAATTTGCTGCAAACAATTTGCTGCAAACAATTTGCTGCAAACAATTTGCTGCAAACAATTTGCTACAAAGAATTTGCTGCAAACAATTTGCTGCAAACAATTTGCTGCAAACAATTTGCTGCAAACAATTTGCTGCAAACAATTTGCTACAAACAATTTGCTGCAAACAATTTGCTGCAAACAATTTTCTGCAAACAATTTTCAGCAATCAATTTGCTACAAACAATTTGCTACAAACAAATTTGCTGCAAACAATTTGCTGCAAACAATTTGCTGCAAACAATTTGCTGCAAACAATTTACTGCAAACAATTTGCTGCAAACAATTTGCTGCAAACAATTTGCTGCAAATAATTTGCTGCAAACAATTTGCTGCAAACAAATTTGCTGCAAACAATTTGCTGCAAACAATTTTCTGCAAACAATTTGCTGCAAACAATTTGCTACAAACAATTTGCTACAAATAAATTTGCTGCAAACAATTTGCTGCAAACAATTTGCTGCAAATAATTTGCTGCAAACAATTTGCTGCAAACAATTTGCTGCAAACAATTTGCTGCAAACAATTTGCTGCAAACAATTTGCTGCAAACAATTTGCTGCAAACAATTTGCTGCAAACAATTTGCTGCAAACAATTTGCTGCAAACAATTTGCTGCAAACAAATTTGCTGCAAACAAATTTGCTGCAAACAATTTGCTGCAAACAATTTGCTGCAAACAATTTGCTGCAAACAATTTGCTGCAAACAAATTTGCTAAAAACAATTTGCTGCAAACAATTTGCTGCAAACAAATTTGCTGCAAACAATTTGCTGCAAAAAAATTGCTGCAAAAGAATTTGCTGCAAACAATTTGCTACAAACAATTTGCTGCAAACAATTTGCTGCAAACAATTTGCTACAAACAATTTGCTGCAAACAAATTTGCTGCAAACAATTTGCTGCAAACAATTTGCTACAAACAAATTTGCTGCAAACAATTTGCTGCAAACAATTTGCTGCAAACAAAAATTTGCTGCAAACAATTTGCTGCAAACAATTTGCTGCAAACAATTTGCTGCTCAAACAATTTTGCTGCAAACAATTTGCTGCAAACAATTTGCTGCAAACAATTTGCTGCAAACAATTTGCTGCAAACAATTTGCTGCAAACAAATTTGCTGCAAACAATTTGCTGCAAACAATTTGCTACAAACAAATTTGCTGCAAACAAATTTGCTGCAAACAATTTGCTGCAAACAATTTGCTGCAAAACAATTTGCTACAAACAATTTGCTGCAAACAATTTGCTGCAAACAATTTGCTGCAAACAATTTGCTGCAAACAATTTGCTGCAAACAATTTTCTGCAAACAATTTGCTGCAAACAATTTGCTACAAACAATTTGCTGCAAACAAATTTGGCTGCAAACAAATTTGCTGCAAACAATTTGCTGCAAACAATTTGCTTCAAACAATTTGCTGCAAACAAATTTGCTGCAAACAATTTGCTGCAAACAATTTGCTACTAACAAATTTTCTGCAAACAATTTGCTGCAAACAATTTGCTGCAAAACAATTTGCTGCAAACAATTTGCTGCAAACAATTTGCAGCAAACAATTGTGCTGCAAAGAATTTGCTGCAAACAATTTGCTACAAACAATTTGCTGCAAACAATTTGCTACTAACAAATTTTCTGCAAACAATTTGCTGCAAAAAATGTGTGGCAAAGAATTTGCTGCAAACAATTCGCTACAAACAATTCGGTTCAAACAATTTGCTTCAAACAATTTGCTACAAACAATTTGCTACAAACAATTTGCTGCAAACAATTTGCTGCAAACAATTTGCTGCAAACAATTTGCTGCAAACAATTTGCTACAAACAATTTGCTGCAAACAATTTGCTTCAAACAATTTGCTACAAACAATTTGCTGCAAACAATTTGCTGCAAACAATTTGCTGCAAACAAATTTGCTGCAAACAATTTGCTGCAAGCAATTTGCTACTAACAAATTTTCTGCAAACAATTTGCTGCAAACAATTTGATGCAAATATTTTTCTGCAAACAATTTGCAGCAAACAAATGTGTTGCGAAGAATTTGCTGCAAACAATTTGCTACAAACAATTGGCTACAAACAATTTGCTGCAAACAAATTTGCTGCAAACAATTTGCTGCAAACAAATTTGCTGCAAACAATTTGCTGCAAACAATTCGCTACAAACAATTCGGTTCAAACAATTTGCTTCAAACAATTTGCGACAAACAATTTGCTACAAACAATTTGCTGCAAACAAACTTGCTGCAAACAATTTGCTGCACACAATTTGCTGCAAACAATTTGCTGCAAGCAATTTCCTGCAAGCAATTTGCTTCTAACAAATTTTCTGCAAACAATTTGCTGCACAAAAATGTGTGGCGAAGAATTTGCTGCAAACAATTCGCTACAAACAATTTGCTACAAACAATTTGCTTCAAACAATATGCTGCAAACAAATTTGCTGCAAACAATTTGCTGTAAACAATTTGCTGCAATAAATTTTCTGCAAACAATTTTCAGCAATCAATTTGCTACAAACAATTGGCTGCAAACAAATTTGCTGCAAACAAATTTGCTGCAAACAATTTGCTGCAAACAATTTGCTGCAAGCAATTTGCAACTAACAAATTTTCTGCAAACAATTTGCTGCAAAAAAATATATGGCAAAGAATTTTCTGCAAACAATTTGCTGCAAAAAATGTGTGGCGAAGAACTTGCTGCAAACAATTCGCTACAAACAATTTGCTACAAACAATTTGCTGCAAACAATTTGCTACAAACAATTTGCTACAAACAATTTGCTGCAAACAATTTGCTGCAAACAATTTGCTACAAACAAATTTGCTGCAAACAATTTGCTGCAAACAATTTGCTGCAAACAAATTTGCTGCAAACAAATTTGCTGCAAACAATTTGCTGCAAACAATTTGCTACATAACAAATTGTCTGCAAACAATTTGCTGCAAACAATTTGCTGCAAAAATTTGCTGCAAACAATTTGCTACAAATAATTTGCTGCAAACAATTTGCTTCAAACAATTTGCTGCAAACAAATTTGCTGCAAACAATTTGCTGCAAGCAATTTGCTGCAAACAAATTTTCTGCAAACAATTTGCTGCAAAAAAATGTGTGGCGAAGAATTTGCTGCAAACAATTCGCTACAAACAATTTGCTACAAACAATTTGCTGCAAACAATTTGCTACAAACAATTTGCTACAAATAAATTTGCTGCAAACAATTCGCTACAAACAATTTGCTACAAACAATTTGCTTCAAACAATTTGCTGCAAACAAATTTGCCGCAAACAATTTGCTGTAAACAATTTGCTGCAAACAATTTGCTGTAAACAATTGGCTGCAAATAATTTTCTGCAAACAATTTGCAGCAAACAATTTGCTACAAACAAACTTGCTGCAAACAAATTTGCTGCAAAAAAATGTGTGGCGAAGAATTTGCTACAAACAATTTGCTGCAAACAATTTGCTACAAACAATTTGCTACAAACAATTTGCTTCAAACAATTTGCTACAAACAATTTGCTACAAATAAATTTTCTGCAAACAATTAGAGAGTAGCAACAAAACGCAAACAAAATACAATGAAAACATAAGTGGTAGTGTGCATAAAAGCTCTATCTCGACTGTCGAAAAGCTTTGGAGCTCACTCTTTGAACAAATGTGAACAAGTGAAGAACAAAAACTAAAATAAATAGCTTTAGACAATTAAAAAGAAAGACAAAAATATTATTTTATTTAATTAAATGTTAACAGACCACTGTTAACAAAACTGGCGCAGCCGACGGAGTAACCAAAAACATAAAACTCACTTAAGTGCAGTTTGTGCGAATTCGTGCTTGTATGTAATTTCATACATACCAACCTTGTGCAAAAGACACATAACCTGAAAAGCACGATTTGTCAAAACATACCGGCTTTGACAAAGAGATTCGCAAAAGTGTGTACAGACTAATAAAAACCAACTAAGTGTTTTTTCTACATCGGATATTTGCTGCATCCCGTACAAATTCGTGTTTAACCTGGAAACATCTTGTGCATTTTCTATGCAGCGTGCCGGCATTTTAAACTGTATTTTCTGTATGTATGTATGTGTGTCTGTGTGTTTAAATCATAAAGTGCACATACACATACACAAGTACCCCGGAGCGAACAACTTGTTCGATGACAAGTTCTTAAGAACGATTGGCATCGATTGGCGACGGAAACTAATAGAACTAATTCTGTTAGTATTTTTCTTTGTAAGTTCTAATGAACTACAGCGGCTACTATTTCTTTGGTAGCGATGGCAAACGAGTTCACCTTATTGTTTGGAGACATCCTTAAGGATGCCCACCACATTCACGAGTACAGAGGAGACAACTCAAGGGCTCTATCATCATTTATTCGTGAAGTGGAGATGATATTTTCACTATTACCTCCCACATCTACTGCAGGAGTCTACGTCTTTCGCCGTGTCATCCTCAACAAAATCCAAGGCGCAGCTCTACATGTTGTAAGAACCATCGAGAATGCCGAGCCTTCGTGGGACGACATTAAGACGACTCTTATTCGGAATTTTGGCGTAAAGGAATCTTATAATCAACTTTACCAAGAAGCGTTCACGCTAAGTAACAAAAACGGTATTACAGAATATTTTAAATCTTTAAGAAATATAATGTGTAAAATTAATGAAAAATATGAATATGATAGTGTAAAGCATTCCGAGTTTAGTCCCAAAAATGTTGAAGAAGCTATGGTAAGAACATTCTTGAAAAATATCGATGTAAATTTAGCTTCAGTCATAATAAATAGAAATGTTAATAATTTAAGAGAAGCTTTCAATTTATTAGAAACTGAAGGTCTTGTTAGAACTCAAAATATTAAACAAAAATGTTCACAATGTAACGAAAAATCGAACAAAACGGAAAATCAAAACTATCAATATCAAAATAATAATACAAATTATCAAAGAGACCGATCTCACAAATCAAATTATAATAACCAAGATCAAAATGCTAAACATAATAACAATTACCAAAATGTAAAATCTAATTCAGGAAACTTTCCATCAGGAACACAAAATTTAAATTCAAATCAAAACTGTACAAGCCAACAAAGCCATGTTTCAAAAATGAGCATTGATCATGTCCAAGCAGATGAAGCTGATTGTAGTCAATTTAATAATGATAATCAAAACCAGAACATTACTTCTGAATCAATGTCTGAGCCAAAGAATTGTTCTTGCCATACAAATTTTCATATAACTGCCTCGAAAAATCACTTCCCTTGATTAAGTTAACTGTAAATAATGAAAGCATCACTGCCTTGATTGATACTGGTTCAACAACATCCATATTAAACAGGGACAAGTTATTACAATACCCCCGAAGAACTTTGTGTCATCCAATATCATTTTCATCTCTAAATTCAAAATCGCTAATAACGCAAGAAATTATAACTGATCTGCCTCTCGAATTTAAAGAAGATGCCACAATGAGTTGGAAATTGACAACATTTAATAACAAATCGTTCGATGCTATTATAGGGCAAAACATTCTCAAGCCATTAAATGCTATTATTGATTTTTATCAAAATACAATCACAATTAATAATAACACTATGCAATTTCAAAATAGTTCACCATACTCTGAGGAGGTAAATCAAATTGAACCAATCAAAATAGACGATAGAACACAGAAAATTCTTTTCAATGATTTAAATCAAGAGGAAAACAATGCTCTAACTCAAATTTTAAGTAGATTTAAAGCGTTAATATTTCTTGAAGGTCAGTGTCTTAGCAATACAAACATAATTGAACATCAGATAAAAACAGTAGTGGATAAACCTTTATATTGCAAGATTTATAGATATCCTCAAATACATGAGCAAGAAATATATAAGCAAATTGAAGAAATGCTACAACAGGGAATAATACGTAAGAGCAATTCTCCATATAATGCACCTTTATGGCTCGTACCCAAAAAAACTGATAACAGTGGAACAAAAAAATGGCGTATTGTCATTGATTATCGAAAATTGAATGAAAACACAGTAGATGATAAATTTCCTATCCCCAATATAGACGGTATATTAGATAAGTTAGGAAGAGCGCAATATTTTTCTACTATAGATCTCGCGAAAGGCTTTCACCAAATTCTCGTTCAGGAACAAGACAGGGAAAAGACAGCGTTTTCTACCCCCCACGGACATTTCGAGTTTAACAGGATGCCATTTGGGCTCAAAAACGCCCCTGCCACATTTCAACGTCTTATAAACACAGTCTTAAAAGAAGAAATAAATAGAATTTGTGTCGTCTATCTTGATAACGTCCTTATTTTTTCCACTAGTTTTTCAGAACATGTTGGCCATATTCATACAATTTTTAAAAAACTTTGTGAAGCAAATCTTAAGATTCAAATCAACAAATGCAATTTCTTCTCCAAAGAAACTCAGTTTTTGGGTCATGTTTTATTTTTATTTTATTTTATTTTTATTTATTAACGCAGACTAAGAACAGTCGCGAGTATTAAGCAAAAATAAGTTTATAAATATAATTAAAATTAATATTAATAATTTTTACAAGGTAAAAATATAAAAAGAAAAAAAATTTTATTTTAAACTGAAAAGGCTTAAAAAAAAAAAAAAAAATTTAGTAATTTAGATTGATAAATTAATTAATAGTTAATAGTTAATCTGGGGATAAAAAGTATTGAAATTGATCCAACATATGTTGCGAGGATTGGGAAAACCCAGAAAAACCCAACCAGATCAATAAAAATGTGTGCCAAAACTAACACGAAAGATCTCTGATTTAAAGGGACGCATGAATGGAAGGGATTCCAAACATACTGCCCATGGAAATCAGAGATTTAACGGAGTTGGCTGAAAAGTGAAGCTTTAAGTTGTAAAAGAGAAAGAGATGTATCAATTAATCTATAGTAATGATTATAATTAGCGCATAGTACCCGAAAACGATTGTGCAAAGCGTAGTCAGTAGTGCATGTAGGAAGAAATAAAGGGATGTAGTACCTGGTTGCCCTGGCTGGAATGTTAAAATTTAGACGTTCTAAGAGGGATGGGGAGCAGATATCGCCAATTATAAGTTTATGAAGAAAAATGACTCCAAGAACTCTCCTGCGATTAATAAGGGACGGAAGATCGAGGAGTAAGAGCCTGTTGGTGTAGGATGGAAGACGAAGGTTAGGGTCCCAATTGAGTCCGCGAAGTGCAAAGAGTAAAAACTGCTTTTGCACCGACTCAATTAAATCTTGAGTATGTGCATGTTGGGGAGACCAGACACATGAACAATATTCAAGAATGGGCCGGACAAGGGATGTATAAAGAAGTTTAGTGACGAAGGGATCATTAAATTCATTAGACCAGCGTTTAATAAATCCAAGAGTGCCCTTGGCTTTATTAACAATTGTGGAGATATGATGTGTGAAACTTAATTTATTATCAAAGAGAACACCAAGATCTTCAACTAATAGTATGCGTTTTAAGGGTACGTTGTCAATATAGTAATTGGCTATGTAAGGAGTAACCCTGTTAAAAGTCATAAACAGGCATTTAGAGAAATTGAGGTGCAAGTGATTTGTTATGCACCAGTTATGCATTGCGTTTAAATCCTCTTGCAATAACGCATGATCCGAAGGGTTCTTATAAGATAATAATAATTTCACATCATCTGCATACATAAGTATGCGACAATGGGATAGCGAACAGGGAAGGTCGTTTATAAAAAGATTAAAGAGTAAAGGTCCTAGGTGACTACCCTGGGGAACTCCAGAAGTAACAAAAACAGATTTAGAGATGGCTGATCTAAGCATAACCCTTTGTGTCCTACCTGTTAGATATGAAGATATCCACAGAAGAATGGAAGGTGGGAAGCCTAAAATACTGAGTTTGAGTAAAAGGACATTATGATTCACAGAGTCAAATGCTTTACTAAAGTCAGTATAAATGACATCAGTTTGCATTCTATTAAGGAATGCCTCATTTATAAAAGAGGTAAATTCCAATAGATTGGTCGAAGTCGACCGACTCTTAACGAATCCGTGTTGGGCAGGGGAGATAATTGACTTGCAGAGATGTTGCAACGTCGAAGTAATTATCTTTTCGAAGAGTTTAGGGATTGCGGACAACTTCGCAATTCCCCTGTAGTTGGATATATCCGACTTACATCCTTTTTATGCAGTGGGATAATGTAAGATTCTTTCCATAAATTAGGAAAAACAGAGGATTCTAAAGAAAGTTTAAAAAGAATTAGGAGAGGTTTTATTATGGAAAAACAGCACTCCTTGAGCACACAACTTGGAATGCTGTCAGGCCCAGGAGAGAAGGAAGACCTTAGGGTGTTAATTGAGGAAAGCATGCAACTATCAGTAATGTGAGGTAAGAAAACAGAGTTAGTGGATGGGAGATTATAGGGGTAAGAGAAGTTAGTAGGCAAACTGGAGGTGTATGTTGATTGAAAAAAGGTAGCAAAGAGATCGGAAGCAGGCGAATCATCGATTACTTTACAGGAATTGAAAAAGAAAGAATTGGGTAAGGTACTAGATTTACGTTTAGAATTAACAAAATTAAAGAATTGTTTAGGATCACGCGCAAATTGATTCTTGCAGCGAACGAGATAACTTTCATAGCATTGAGAATTGAGAAGGGTAAAGGCAGCTTTTAATTTAGAATAATTTAAAAAGTCTGAGATAGAACCTGTCTGCTTAAACTTTTTAAAATATTTAGATTTTTTGTTTTTTAAATTGGATAGTCTTGGTGAAAACCAAGGTGGTTTACGTGAAACGGACTTTACAACACAAAATGGAATGCAGACATCAAAGATTGAGTTTAAAATGTTGTAAAAATACTCGACAGCTATGTTAATATCATTCGTGCTGTATAGTATAGACCAGTCGGTAGCAAGAATCAGTTGATTTAGCAAGGGATAATTTCCTTTGCGGAAGCAACGGCGCGACTTGGAAGAGAAAGAAGGAGCTAAATGGGTTAAGTTAGGAATAGTCAAGGATAGTTCAAGAGTGGGATGAAAAGAATCTTCAGGCACAACTACAGGAGAAGATCTAGTGACAACGGCACTGGATGAATCATTTACAAAGATGAGATCCAGCATTCTGTTTAGACGATTATATATATGATTGACTTGAAAAAGAGGAAGATCAATCAAACCATCTAAAAAGTCATTATTAGGTGTGGGAATGTAATTAAACTTGTCAAAACACGTCCAGGAAACGTTTGGCAAGTTAAAATCACCAAGTGTCACAAAGAAATCTTGATCACGAATGTGACTAAGTGTTTCTTTAATGAAATTAAAATGTTGCAAATAAATCGACATTTCAGACGATGGAGGAATATAGGAACAAGTTACATAAAGCGCAAATGACGAAAAAGAAACCTTAACGGCAGCAATTTCAATTTCATCTAATGGTGAAACATCAATTATTTCAGCATTAAGGCTGGATTTCACTGAAATAAGGACTCCACCACCACGTCGATTAGGACGATCGCGTCTAAATATATTAAATTTTGATGACATTATTTCATTATCAGCTATACTAGAGTTAAGCCAAGTCTCTGAAAATGCAACAATGTCAGAATCAAAAGAAAACTATTCTTATGTAATTGTTTTAATTTAGACCCCAAACCCCTTACATTCTGATATAGAATGAAAAGTTGGTCAGAGTCTAGTTTTTGAGACTATTGCTGGGTCCGATTGAGATGGGCCACTAGTTGGAAGGGAGATAGGAGTTGCACGAGTTCTAATCTTCTGTTTAAACTCGTGAACAATCATATGAGGAGGCCAAAACTTTGGATCACATATGGCAGGAAACATTTCAGGGGATACACTAATCTTAAATGATGAGATCTCTCTAGGCTCAGCGAAATTAAATTTAGATATACTAACGCTGCCAGGAGTTTTGGAAGCGATAAATGCAGCCACAGACTCGATAGTCGTGTCTGCGGAAAGCCTAGATATAAATATATGCTTGCGTGGAGCCACGACGGTAAGCAGAGGAGGCTGAACAATTATGGGAGTTGCAACATTTGCAACATTAGGGGTAATGCCAGGTACCACATTTATATTAGGGGGAGAAGGGGCGACTGCGGGGGTGGCAGAAGATCGACTGTTACGTCGGTTAGGGGGACTTTTAGAATTTTTACTCTTAGCCGCAACTCCATTAACAGCCACTGATTTTATTGTAATGGGTGATGGATCGGTTACAGGGGGACAGGCAGTGCCGGGAAAGCAACATTGGCACCTGTGGGTTGATCAGGTACAGGAGATGTTACAGGAGGAATATGGGAAGGAGGGGGTGAAGAGTTACTGGGAGAGGGAGAAAAGGATAAAAGGGGAGGCCCATTATGCAGAGGTGAGGTGAGGAGTGAACCAGGCGGAACAGGCAAAGTAAGTTGTTGCTGAGAACAGGTGGGATCAGGTGGGGTCTCAAACTTATAATTGCTAAGCAAGTCCGCACTGATATCAAAATCAGTGTTTAGCTTCTTAGCAAGTGAGCGCAACTTAAGAAATTGTTTTTTCACAGTATTATACATACGTGAAAAATCACATTGCAGCTCAATACAAACTGGACATGACCATCGTAATCCACCACTGCCTACTTTGGCTGAGGATATGAATTTTTCGAATTCACGCCCAGTAAGACCAGCACATTTTATATGCATAATGTTGTCACACAACCAACAGTGCACATAATTTGGTTGGCCACTGTCACGAGATGGACCATAATTGCAATTGTTTTTGCAGCATGCCATTTCACTCAAAAATAACTCAGCAAATAGAGTGACAAGGAGAAAAAAATAAGAGTACACAAATTACCTTAGATGTAAACAAATAAGCTCGAAAACAGAATTCGCAAGAATGCAAAAACAAATGTTAACGAGAAACAGTTAATCAACAAAGGCAAACCGTGGATGCAAGCGCAAGTGAGAAATTGTGTGCAAGCGAACAAACACACAAACTTATATATTGCTCAGCAGAGCAACGAAAAGGGAGCAAAGGTCACAGCAAAAACGGGCACAAACAAAAACACAGCTGAGATGCTGTATTAATAAAAATATGTTAATATTTCGTAATAATGCACACCAAATAAAACTTTGCACAAACCAGATTTTGGGAATACTTAGCACAAATTAAATTTTCAACAATTTGAAATTTAAAATACACAAATTAAGGCGGAAATATTCAAAATAGACAGAGCGCAAAAAAACACGACCGGCACAGCTGATAATCTCTTTCTCTTGACCCCCGAAGGAATTAAGCCTAACCCAGAAAAAGTTAATAGCCTTCTTCAGATTAAAATTCCGAGAAATGTTAAACAAATTAGAGCTTTTCTAGGAATCACTGGGTACTATAGAAAGTTCATTAAGGATTTTTCTCAAGTAGCTTATCCATTGATTAAATGCCTTAAAAAGGATGCTAAGATCGATGTTGATGAGCCTAACTTTATGATTGCATTTGACAAACTGAAAAGAATCATAACTGAGGCACCGGTACTTAAGTATCCGGACTTCAAGAAGAAATTTCAGCTTATTACTGATGCTAGTAACATAGCTTTAGGTGCTGTTTTGCAACAGGATGGTCATCCTATTTGTTATGCAAGTCGTACATTGAATGACCATGAGAAAAATTATTCTTCTATACAGAAGGAACTACTAGCTATAGTGTGGGCAACAGCATATTTCCGTCCATATCTTTATGGAGTTAAATTCGACATTTTGTCCGATCACCAACATTTTTTTTTTTTTTTTTTTTAAAAAATATTTTCTTTAAATCTCTTGACACATTTTCCATATCTTTATCTCCAACCACTTAAATGGCTGCTAATTAAATATAACGGAAAAGAACTTAATGAAATACTTTATAGATGGCTTGTTAAGCTTAGCGAATTTAACATAAACGTATCATACATTAAAGGAAAGGATAACCAGGTAGCTGATTTTTTAAGTCGAATACGTAATGACGAAATTTGTGCCGTAAACATATCTGAATCTCATAGCTCTTTAGAAAACAATGTTGATGACATTAGTACACAACATACACAGGCTGAAGATTTTGGGGACACAACTATTTTAGGCATATTAGAAACAGTTGTTAATAGATTTAAAATACAAATAATCCTAACAGAGGAAAAAACTATGGAGTTCGAATATAAAAATAGATATAAGAAAATTTATTTAAATTTAAATGATCTTGAAAATGGAATGGAAAACATTTTGAAGAATCATATCATAAAAGGCAAAGTAGGAATATTCAGCGAATATAATGACAGTATATACAACAAATTTCAAAACAAAATCATCCAAATTTTTGAAGGCAATAAAAATATAAAATTTGTAAAATGCTCATTTCACGCAAAAGACATTGACAACGAAGAAGATTTGTATAAAGAAATTGATCAATTCCATAAATATGATACTGGTCATTCCGGTATAAATGGAAATTACCAAAGTTTAAAAAAGATTATTTACTTTCCAAACCTTCAACACTACATCCAAAAGTATATTAACAATTGTGACATTTGTAATCGGTGTAAATATGATAGGAACCCAGTTAAAGAAAAATTTAAATATACAGAAACACCAAACGATACAAGAAAAATTGTTCATATGGATATCTATACAAATTCAAAATGTAATTTTCTAACTTTTATTGACCGATTTTCAAAGTTTGATACTGCTTTCTACCTTGAGGATCGGAATAATCAAACTATAATCGAAAAAAATGCGCTCGTACAAATCCCAAAGAGGATATTTTGAAAAATTAATTACTGATAATGAATTTAATAGTGTAAATATAAGAGAATATTTAAGGAATGAGAATATAGAAGTTCATTTTGTGAAACCGAACAGTCATACTGGCAATGCAGACGTTGAAAGGTTTCATAACACTCTAACAGAAAAGATTAGAATTATATATCTTGAAAACAAAGATCTATCAATCAAAGATAAAGTTAGCAAAGCTATAGAATATTATAATAACAGCTATCACTCTACAATACAAGATACGCCACTCAATATTGAATATGGAAATTGCGATAAAAAAATTATATATAATTACATTCTAAAATATAAGGAACACTACATTACATCTGTAAATCAAACAAGAGAAGACTTTGAAGAAACTAGAAGCGAAGGATATATAAAAAACTATAAGTCTCTAAGACACAAAAATGAACCGAAATATAGAAAATTTAATTTAAATAATGTACATAGCTCCAACATAAAAAGAAAGAAGAAATATCAGACTTGAAATGAAACATAATCTACCAGAATTGTATTCCAAACACTAATATATATATGTATAAACGAATTGTAAAACTCAGGAGAGTCTTAATTTAAGCGATAGGGAAGTTATGTAGTCGAAGTTCCCTCTCTCTCTCTCTTCGTCTACATTTAACTAGATCTAAAAATAAAAGCTCAAAAGCTCTATCTCGACTGTCGAAAAGCTTTTGAGCTCACTCTTTGAACAAATGTGAACAAGTGAAGAACAAAAACTAAAATAAATAGCTTTAGACAATTAAAAAGAAAGACAAAAATATTATTTTATTTAATTAAATGTTAACAGACCACTGTTAACAAAACTCCCGCACCGTCAATCAGCACCATAAACTGTTAGCCAAATTGTTAGATCGTTTTATTGAGTATAATTTGGAGCTCAACTTAAAGAAAAGTAACTTTCTACAGAAACGTATTGATTACTTGGGATACGATGTAAGTGAGCATGGGATTTTACCAAACAATTCGCACTTGAAATCCATTCAAGAGTATCCAGAGCCACTTGATAGCAAAGCATTACATTCTTGCTTAGGCTTATTTTCATATTTTCGTAAATTTGTTCCGAATTTCTCCCGTTTGGCAAAACCATTAACTGAGTTACTTAATAGAGGTCTGCATGAGTCCACTCACAGCATACGTAAAATTGAATGTATTCGAATGAATATGAAGCACACAATGAATTGAATGTGTATGAGTGACACACCACACTGTGTCTCATAACTAACGGCATTCAACGAAATGAGCGAGAATAAATAACGAAACACACGCAAAATGAACGGAGACAACGGAGCGAAAGCCGACACGGTATGTATTGTGTTGTTGTTGTAGTTAAGTTTTTGTTTCGTTTTTACAAGTGTGTTATTTACATATGTGTATGCGATCTGTATTATGGTTAATAAATTGTTTTCTTTGTGATTAGACTAATAACTGTGAACTTGTGACCTGTCCATAAATGTTTCCTATGTGTTTTTTCAGATTTAATTAATTTTTTTTTGAAATATACATGTAGTTTTTAAAAGAAAATGATTCAGATGAAGTAAAGGAGAAACTTCAAAGTGGCATGTATACGTTAATTGAAAAGAGAGGACGAAGCGAAGTTTGGCAGTTTTTTTTCTAAGATAAAAAACGAAAATGGAGAGGAGTTGGTGGACGTAGTAGCCTGTAAGATGTGTTTTACAGTTCTTAAATTTACAGGTAGTACGTCTAATTTAGTAAAACACAAGTGCTATGTAGTCAACAGCAGCAAAGCGCAGAAAACTTCGACCACTGTTGAAGTCAATTCAGAAGTGAAGTAGGAGGGCGTAGTTGTCGTAACCGAATGGGTGCTTAAGAATTGTCGTCCGTTAAAAATTATTGACGATTCGGGGCTTAAAAAGTTCGCGTCGTTCCTAATTAAGGTTGGGGCAACTTTTGGACCCAACGTCGATGTAGAAAAATTGCTACCACATCCAACTACAGTGTCCCGGAACATAGGAACCCTTTACGAGTCACACTTTGGCCCAATTAAAAACGAAATAGAAAAATATAAGGCGTTTGGATATGCTATCACTAGCGATATATGGACGGATAATTTTTTAAGAGCTTCGTATTTATCGTGTACTATCCACTATATAATGGATGGAGTTTTGTTGGATCGTTTAATGGCTATGAAGTCAATGAAGGAGGCGTCCTGCACAGGTATATTAAGTTAATCTACGAGTTTATAAAATAAATTCAATTAAGTTTTTTTTTATAACTAGGCTCAAATATTCGGACCAAAATAATGGAAATTTTGCAGAACTTCGGATGCGATCTCGAAGGGGACAAGCCTATTATTGTAACAGATCGAGGGTCGAACATGATAAAGGCTTTTCGTGATTTGGATAAAGTTCACTGCGTGAACCATCTGCTGAACAACGCTGTGGAAAAAGCTATTGATGCTGTTCCTGACATGAGCTTCATTGTGTCCACTTGCACCAAGTTGGTGAAGTATTTCAAAAAATCAGGAATGAATCCCTCGTTGGGATTTTCTCTAAAAAGTTTTTGCCCCACTCGGTGGAATACAGTTTTCTACCTTTTAAAATCAGTAGAAATTAATTGGATCGAACTTGTAACAGTTCTAGAGGATAAAAACCAATTAGATAGAATAGAAGGCATAAATTTTAATCATTTGGGTGCAATAGTTAAGGTATTGGAACCTTTTGAAAATGTTTCAAAAAAAACTGGAAGCAACTAAACGTCCAACCATACATCTAATTATTCCAAATATAAATAAGTTGAAGAAAAGTTGCCAGATCAATAACACTGACATTGAAATTATTCAATTACTCAAATCCGCATTAAATAGCCAAATTTCAACAACAATAATACCAAACTTAACCAAATTTCATAACATAGCTCTGTACCTTTTCCCACCAACAAACAAATTGCTATAATTTTTACTGCAGAAAAAGAGGATGTAGTCAATGATTGCAAAAATATAATGCAACATTTCTTCATAGAAAATGTTTGTAGCCCAACTCAAGCACCAATAGACAACGATGAGTTTGCTGACTTCATAGAAGTTCAAGTCGATTCAAATTAGGACCAAATAGATCAAGAAATAGCATCATATTCCAATATAAGTGTTCCATATACTGTAGATTTTGATCCATTAGCTTGGTGGAATATGCACCAAAAATTTTTTCCGCTCCTTTATAAAACCAGTTGCAAAATATTCTGTATTCCAGCGAGCAGCGCGGCTTCTGAGAGGACATTTTCAGACGCAAGAAATCTCATTACCGAAAAACGATGTCTTATTGCAACTAATGCAGAAAACATTAACAAAATAATGTTTTTGCATTCAAATATGTAAACTAAATACATGTATAAATATAGGCTTACAAACATAAATTTAATACATATATAAATATAGGCTTACATATGTAATACATATGTACATATTATTATACTATAATTAGATATAGGAAAAATAAATATTTAAGTATATATATATAAGTATGTGAAATACATTGACTTGCGTTTTTCTTTTATTTTCTGTACGCTTTGTGTTCTACGCATCAATAAAAAATCTGTCTTGCATTCGAATACATTCAAAACCAACCCTATAATTTTTACGTGTTCTCACTCATTCAATTCTTTGCTTTTCGTTTGAGTTGAATGAGACATTGTACGACGCTAGCGTACTCACTCACTCAAATAAATTGCGCGTCGCATTCGAATTCACTCAACTCAATTTGCGCATTGTTCATTCGAACGTCGATTTTCTGTCATTCATGCAGATGTCTATTACTTAAGCAAGGCGGACCTTTTCCAATGAACGAAATTGCGAAAGATGCATTCCTTATTCTAAGGTCCTCTTTATCTACTCCGCCAATATTATCTATATTCAACCCTAATTACGAAACCGAGCTTCATACCGACGCCAGTGCTAATGGTTTTGGTGCAGTGCTGATGCAAAGACAGACCGACTGCAAGATGCATCCGGTTTCCTACTATTCGCGAAAGGCGACGACCGCTGAGTCTCGTTATCACAGTTTCGAACTCGAAACTTTAGCTATAATTTATGCTTTGCGTCGATTCCGCGTATACTTGGAACATAGACCATTTTTAATAGTTACAGACTGCAACTCACTAGTTCAAACATTAAATAAAAAATCGATTAATCCCCGTATTGCAAGGTGGTCACTGGAAATGGAAAACTTCAATTATTCAATCGCTCATAGGCCCGGGTCGAATATGGCACATGTAGATGCGTTAAGTCGACAAACCGATTTGTTGCAGGAAATTACAGAAGAAACTTGTGAACCGTGTGTAGCCTTGCATGAAAATTATGTTCAACCGCGTGTGCCGTGTGTACGTTTGGAAGAAGATAGCATTAAACCGTATGAACCGTGTGTACCCTTGGCAGGAGAAAGTCTTAGACCGTTTGAACCTAGTGACGATTTATCAGGACCGTGTATTCCTTTCAATGAAATCCGAACCGTTAACTGTGAAACTTCAGTCGAAACCCCTGACTTAAATGAACTCGCAAACTTGTTTGGTGTAGTTGGTGCATCACCGCGTGATGTTGATTTGTTGTTGCAAACAGAGCAGATAAGAGATCCGGAAGTGCGTAAATTAAGGGAAAGTTTGGAAGAAGGCGATGTTACTGGTTTCGTGTTAATTGATGGTATAGTTCATACGAAAAATGATAAGGAAAAGCTATGCCTGTATGCCCCGGCTCAGATGCAAGCGGATTTAATAAGACGTTGCCATGAAAAGTTGGGTCATCTAGGTACTGATAAATGTGTGAACAAGTTAAAAGAAGAGTACTATTTCCCGTTAATGAAGACAAAAGTTGAGGTATTCATAAAAAATTGTATACCGTGTATATTACATTCCGTTCCCAAGACTATACATAACAGAACTTTGCATAGTATTCCGAAGAATCCAATTCCATTCGATACAATACACATTGACCACCTAGGTCCTTTGCCGAGTGTACTTTCAAAAAGGAAGCACCTATTGGTTATCATCGATGCTTTCACAAAGTTTGTCAAGCTTTATCCGGTGAATTCCACTAGTACCAAAGAGGTCAACGCGTCGCTAGAAAAATATTTTGAATATTATAGTCGCCCGCGAAGAATCATATCTGACAGGGGTACGTGTTTTACTTCATTTGAGTTCACTGAATTTCTTGGGAACCGAAATATTGAGCATATCAAAGTAGCAACGGCAGCTCCTCAGGCAAATGGACAAGTCGACCGGGTGCAAACAATTTGCTGCAAACAATTTGCTGTAAACAAATTTGCTGCAAACAATTTGCTGTAAACAATTTGATATTAACAAATTTTCTGCAAAAAAATTTGCACAAACAATTTACTGTAAACAAATTTGCTAAAAACAATTTGCTAGAAACAATTTGCTGCAAACAATTTACTGCAAATAATTTGCTACAAACAATTTGCTGCAAACAATTTACTGCAAACAAATTTGCTGCAAACAAATTTGCTGCAAACAAATTTGCTGCAAACAAATTTGCTGCAAACAAATTTGCTACAAACAATTTACTGCAAACAATTTGCTGCAAACAAATTTGGTAAAAACAATTTGCTGCAAATTATTTGCTGAAAATAATTTGCTACAAACAATTTGCTAAAAACAGTTTGCTACAAACAATTTGCTGCAAACAATTTACTGCAAACAAATTTGCTGCAAATAATTTGCTGCAAACAAATTTGCTGCAAACAATTTGCACCAAACAAATTTTCTGCAAAGAAATTTGCTGCAAACAATTTGCTGCAAATAAATTTTCTGCAAACAATTTGTTGCAAACAATATTTCTGCAAGCAATTTGCTGTAAACAATTTGATATTAACAAATTTTCTGCAAAAAAATTTGATGCAAACAAATTTGCTGCAAACAATTTGCTGCAAATAATTTGCTGCAAACAATTTTGCTGCAAACAAATTTGCTGCAAACAATTTGCTGCGAACAATTGGCTGCAAACAAATTTGCTGCAAACAAATTTGCTGCAAATAATTTGCTGCAAATAATTTGCTGCAAACAATTTGCTGCAAACAAATTTGCTGCAAACAAATTTGCTGCAAACAATTTGCTGCAAACAATTTGCTGCAAACAATTTTGCTGCAAACAAATTTGCTGCAAACAATTTGCTGCAAATAATTTGCTGCACCAAATTTGCTGCAAACAATTTGCTGTAAACAATTTGCTATGAACAAATTTGCTATAAACAATTTGCTGCAAACAAATTTTGCTGCAAACTATTTGCTGTAAACAATTTGCTGCAAATAACATTGCTGCAAATAATTTGCTGCAAACAATTTGCTGCAAACAAATTTGCAGCAAACAATTTGCTACAAACAATTCGCTACAAACAATTTGCTACAAACAATTTGCTGTACCAAATTTGCTGCAAACAATTTGCTGTAAACAATTTGCTATGAACAAATTTTCTGCAAACAATTTGGTGCAAACAAATTTGCTACAAACAAATTTGCTATAAACAATTTGCTGCAAACAAATTTGCTGCAAACAATTTGCTGTAAACAATTTGCTATTAACAAATTTTCTGCAAACAAATTTGCTGCAAACAACCTTTCTGCAAACAATTTGGTGCAAATAAATTTTCTGCAAACAAATTTGCTGCAAACAATTTGCTGCAAAAAAATGTGCTGCAAACAATTTGCTGCAAACAAGTTTGCTGCAAACAAATTTGCTGCAAACTATTTGCTGTAAACAATTTGCTGCAAATAAAATTGCTGGAAACAACTTTGCTGGAAACAAATTTGCTGCAAACAAATTTGCTGCAAATAATTTGCTGCAAACGATTTGCTGCAAACAAATTTACTGCAAACAGTTTGCTACAAACAATTTGCTGCAAACAATTTGCTGTAAACAATTTGCTATTAACAAATTTGCTACAAACAAATTTGCTGCAAACAACCTTTCTGCAAACAATTTGGTGCAAATAAATTTTCTGCAAACAAATTTGCTGCAAACAATTTGCTGCAAAAAAATTGTGCTGCAAACAATTTGCTGCAAACAATTTGCGGCAAACAAATTTGCTGCAAACAAATTCTCTGCAAACAAATTTGCTGCAAACAATTTGCTGTAAACAATTTGCTATGAACAAATTTTCTGCAAACAATTTGGTGCAAACGAATTTGCTACAAAAAATTTGCTATAAACAATTTGCTGCATACAAATTGGCTGCAAACAATTTGCTACAAACAATTTGCTACAAACAATTTGCTACAAACAATTTGCTGCACCAAATTTGCTGCAAACAATTTGCTGTAAAAAATTTGCTATTAACAAATTTTCTGCAAACAAATTTGCTGCAAACAATTTGCTGCAAACAAATTTGCTGCAAACAAATTTGCTGCAAACAATTTGCTGCAAACAATTTGCTGCAAACAAATTTGCTGCAAACAAATTTGCTGCAAACAATTTGCTGTAAACAATTTGCTATGAACAAATTTTCTGCAATCAATTTGCTGCAAACAATTTGCTACAAACAATTTGCTACAAACAATGTGCTGCATACAAATTTGCTGCAAACAATTTGCTACAAACAATTTGCTACAAACAATTTGCTGCACCAAATTTGCTGCAAACAATTTGCTGTTAACAATTTGCCATGAACAAATTTTCTGCAAACAATTTGGTGCAAACGAATTTGCTACAAACAAATTTGCTATAAACAATTTGCTGCAAACAAATTTGCTGCAAATAATTTGCTGCAAACAATTTGCTGCAAACAAATTTGCTGCAAACAATTTGCTGTAAACAATTTGATATTAACAAATTTTCTGCAAAAAAATTTGCTGCAAACAATTTGCTGCATACAAATTTGCTGCCAACAATTTGCTACAAACAATTTGCTGCACCAAATTTGCTGCACCAAATTTGCTGCAAACTATTTGCTGTAAATAATTTGCTGCAAATAACATTGCTGGAAACAACTTTGCTGGAAACAAATTTGCTGCAAACAAATTTGCTACAAACAATTTGCTGCAAACAATTTGCTGTAAACAATTTGCTACAAACAATTTGCTACAAACAATTTGCTGCAAACAATTTGCTGCAAACAATTTGCTAAAAAATTTGCTGCAAACAAATGTGTTGCAAACAATTTTGAAACAATTGTGCAAAAATTTGCTGCAAACAATTCATTTGCTGCAAAACAATTTGCTGCAAACAATTATTTGCTGAAAATAATTTGCTACAAACAATTTGCTAAAAACAATTTGCTATAAACAATTTGCTGCAAACAAATTTGCTGCAAACAATTTGCTGTAAACAATTTGCTATTAACAAATTTTCTGCAAACAAATTTGCTACAAACAAATTTGCTGCAAACTATTTGCTGCAAATAACATTGCTGGAAACAACTTTGCTGGAAACAAATTTGCTGCAAATAATTTGCTCAAACGATTTGCTGCAAACAAATTTACTGCAAACAATTTGCTACAAACAATTTGCTGCAAACAATTTGCTGTAAACAATTTGCAGTAAACAATTTGCTGCACCAAATTTGCTGCAAACAATTTGCTGTAAACAATTTGCTATGAACAAATTTTCTGCAAACAATTTGGTGCAAACAAATTTGCTACAAACAAATTTGCTATTAACAAATTTGCTACAAACAAATTTGCTGCAAACAACCTTTCTGGAAACAATTTGGTGCAAATAAATTTTCTGCAAACAAATTTGCTGCAAACAATTTACTGCAAACAAATTTGGTGCCAACAATTTGCTGCAAACAATTTGCGGCAAACAAATTTGCTGCAAACAAATTTGCTGCAAACAAATTTGCTGCAAACAAATTTGCTGCAAACAACCTTTCTGCAAACAATTTGGTGCAAACAAATTTTCTGCAAACAAATTTGCTGCAAACAATTTGCTGCAAACAAATTTGCTGCAAACAATTTGCTGCAAACAATTTGCTACAAACAATTTGCTAAAAACAATTTGCTGCAAACAAATTTGCTGCTAACAAATTTGCTGCAAACAAATGTGTTGCGAAGAATTTGCTGCAAACAATTCGCTACAAACAATTTGCTGCAAATTATTTGCTGAAAATAATTTGCTACAAACAATTTGCTAAAAACAATTTGCTATAAACAATTTGCTGCAAACAAATTTGCTGCAAACAATTTGCTGTAAACAATTTGATATTAACAAATTTGCTGCAAACTATTTGCTGTAAACAATTTGCTACAAACAATTTGCTGCAAACAAATTTGCTGCAAACAACCTTTCTGCAAACAATTTGGTGCAAACAAATTTTCTGCAAACAAATTTGCTGCAAACAATTTGCTGCAAACAAATTTGCTGCAAACAATTTGCTGCAAACAATTTGCTGCAAACAATTTGCTGTAAACAATTTGATATTAACAAATTTGCTGCAAACTATTTGCTGTAAACAATTTGCTACAAACAATTTGCTGCAAACAAATTTGCTGCAAACAACCTTTCTGCAAACAATTTGGTGCAAACAAATTTTCTGCAAACAAATTTGCTGCAAACAATTTGCAGTAAACAATTTGATATTAACAAATTTGCTGCAAACAATTTGCTGCAAACAATTTGCTGCAAACAATTTGCTGCAAACAAATTTGCTGCAAACAATTTGCTGTAAACAATTTGATACTAACAAATTTTCTGCAAACAAATTTGCTGCAAACAAATTTGCTGCAAACAATTTGCTGCAAACAATTTGCTGCAAACAATTTTGCTGCAAACAAATTTGCTGCAAACAATTTGCTGCGAACAATTGGCGGCAAACAAATTTGCTGCAAACAAATTTGCTGCAAACAAATTTGCTGCAAATAATTTGCTGCAAACAATTTGCTACAAACAATTTGCTACAAACAATTTGCTGCACCAAATTTGCTGCAAACAATTTGCTGTAAACAATTTGCTATGAACAAATTTTCTGCAAACAATTTGGTGCAATCAAATTTGCTACAAACAAATTTGCTATAAACAATTTGCTGCAAACAAATTTGTTGCAAACAATTTGCTGTAAACAATTTGCTAATAACAAATTTTCTGCAAACAAATTTGCTGCAAACAAATTTGCTGCAAACTATTTGCTGTAAACAATTTGCTGCAAATAACATTGCTGGAAACAACTTTGCTGGAAACAAATTTGCTGCAAACAAATTTGCTGCAAATAATTTGCTGCAAACGATTTGCTGCAAACAAATTTACTACAAACAATTTGCTATAAACAATTTGCTGCAAACAAATTTGCTGCAAACAATTTGCTGTAAACAATTTGCTACAAATAATTTGCTACAAACAATTTGCTGCAAACAAATTTGCTGCAAACAAATTTGCTGCAAACAAATTTATTTGCTACAAACAATTTGCTGCAAACAATTTGCTGCAAACAATTTGCTGCAAATAATTTGCTACAAACAATTTGCTAAACAAATTTGCTGCAAACAATTTGCTGCAAACAAATTTGCTGCAAACAATTTGCTGCAAACAAATTTGCTGCAAACAAATTTGCTGCAAACAAATTTGCTGCAAACAAATTTGCTGCAAACAATTTGCTGCAAACAATTTGCTATTAACAAATTTTCTGCAAACAATTTGCTGCAATTTTACAAACAATTTGCTGCAAACAATTTGCTACAAACAATTTGCTGCAAATTATTTGCTGAAAAATGATTTTGCTGCAAACAAATTTGCTGCAAACAATTTGCTACAAACAATTTGCTGCAAACAAATTTGCTGCAAACAAATTTGCTGCAAACAAATGTGTTGCAAACAATTTGCTGCAAACAAATTTGCTGCAAACAATTTGCTGCAAAAATTTTCTGAAACAAATTTGCTACAAACAATTTGCTAAAAACAATTTGCTACAAACAATTTGCTGCAAACAAATTTGCTGCAAACAATTTGCTGTAAACAATTTGCTATTAACAAATTTTCTGCAAACAAATTTGCTACAAACAAATTTGCTGCAAACAATTTGCTGTAAACAATTTGCTGCAAATAACATTGCTGCAAACAATTTGCTGCAAACAAATTTGCTGCAAATAATTTGCTAGCAAACAAATTTGCTGCAAACAATTTGCTGCAAACAAATTTGCTACAAACAATTTGCTGCAAACAATTTGCTGCAAAACAATTTGCTGCAAACAAATTTGCTGCAAACAATTTGCTGCAAACAATTTTGCTACAAACAAATTTGCTGCAAACAAATTTGCTGCAAACAAATTTGCTGCAAACAATTTGCTGCAAACAATTTGCTGCAAACAAATTTGCTGCAAACAATTTGCTGCAAACAAATTTGCTGCAAACAATTTGCTGCAAACAATTTGCTGCAAACAATTTGCTGCAAACAAATTTGCTGCAAACAAATTTGCTTTGCAAACAATTTGCTGCAAACAAATTTGCTGCAAACAAATTTGCTGCAAACAATTTGCTGCAAACAATTTGCTGCAAACAAATTTGCTGAAACAATTTGCTGCAAACAATTTGCTGCAAACAAATTTTTGCAAACAATTTGCTGCAAACAAATTTGCTGCAAACAAATTTGCTGCAAACAATTTGCTGCAAACAAATTTGCTGCAAACAATTTGCTGCAAACAATTTGCTGCAAACAAATTTGCTGCAAACAAATTTGCTGCAAACAATTTGCTGCAAACAAATTTGCTGCAAACAAATTTGCTGCAAACAATTTGCTACAAACAAATTTGCTGCAAACAAATTTGCTGCAAACAATTTGCTGCAAACAAATTTGCTGCAAACAATTTGCTGCAAACAATTTGCTGCAAACAAATTTGCTGCAAACAATTTGCTGCAAACAAATTTGCTGCAAACAAATTTGCTGCAAACAATTTGCTGCAAACAAAACAATTTGCTGCAAACAATTTGCTGAAAAACAAATTTGCTACAAACAAATTTGCTGCAAACAATTTGCTGCAAACAATTTGCTGCAAACAAATTTGCTGCTAAACAAATTTGCTGCAAACAAATTGTCTGCAAACAATTTGCTGCAAACAAACAAATTTGCTGCAAACAATTTGCTGCAAACAATTTGCTGCAAACAATTTGCTGCAAACAATTTGCTACAAACAATTTGCTACAAACAATTTGCTGCAAACAATTTGCTGCAAATAACAAACAATTTGCTGTAAACAATTTGCTATTAAACAATTTTCTGCAAACAAATTTGCTGCAAACAAATTTGCTGCAAACAATTTGCTGCAAACAATTTGCTGCAAAACAATTTGCTGCAAACAATTTGCTGCAAACAAATTTGCTGCAAACAATTTGCTGCAAACAAATTTGCTGCAAACAAATTTGCTGCAAACAATTTGCTAAATTGCGCAAACAAATTTGCTGCAAACAAATTTGCTGCAAACAATTTTGCTGCAAACAATTTGCTACAAACAAATTTGCTGCAAACAAATTTGCTGCAAACAATTTGCTGCAAACAAATTTGCTGCAAACAATTTTTGCTGCAAACAAATTTGCTGCAAAACAATTTGCTGCAAACAATTTGCTGCAAACAAATTTGCTGCAAACAAATTTGCTGCAAACAAATTTGCTGCAAACAAATTTGCTGCAAACAATTTTGCTGCAAACAATTTGCTGCAAACAATTTGCTGCAAACAATTTGCTGCAAACAAATTTGCTGCAAACAAATTTGCTGCAAACAATTTGCTGCAAACAAATTTGCTGCAAACAATTTTGCTGCAAACAAATTTGCTGCAAACAATTTGCTGCAAACAATTTGCTACAAACAATTTGCTGCAAACAATTTGCTACAAACAAATTTGCTGCAAACAATTTTGCTAAAACAATTTGCTGCAAACAAATTTGCTGCAAACAAATTTGCTGCAAACAATTTGCTGCAAACAAATTTGCTGCAAACAAATTTTCTGCAAACAAATTTGCTGCAAACAAATTTGCTGCAAACAATTTGCTGCAAATTCATTTTACTGCAAACAAATTTGCTGCAAACAATCAAAATTTGCTGCAAACAAATTGCTGCAAACAATTTGCTGCAAACAAATTTGCTGCAAACAATTTGCTGCAAACAAATTTGCTGCAAACAATTTGCTGCAAACAATTTGCTAACAAAATTTGCTGCAAAAATTTGCTGCAAACAATTTGCTGCAAACAAATTTGCTGCAAACAAATTTGCTACAAACAAATTTGCTGCAAACAATTTGCTGCAAAAAATTTGCTGCAAACAATTTGCTGCAAACAAATTTGCTGCAAACAAATTTGCTGCAAAACAAATTTGCTGCAAACAATTTGCTGCAAACAAATTTGCTGCAAACAAATTTGCTGCAAACAATTTGCTGCAAACAATTTGCTGCAAACAAATTTGCTGCAAACAAATTTGCTGCAAACAAATTTGCTGCAAACAAATTTGCTGCAAACCAAATTTGCTGCAAACAATTTGCTGCAAACAAATTTGCTGCAAACAAATTTGCTGCAAACAAATTTGCTGCAAACAAATTTTGCTGCAAACAATTTGCTGCAAACAAATTTGCTGCAAACAATTTTTTACCAAACTGCAAACAAATTTGCTGCAAACAATTTGCTGCAAACAAATTTGCTGCAAACAAATTTGCTGCAAACAATTTGCTGCAAACAAATTTGCTGCAAACAATTTGCTGCAAACAATTTGCTAAACAAATTTGCTGCAAACAAATTTGCTGCAAACAATTTGCTGCAAACAATTTGCTGCAAACAAATTTGCTGCAAACAAATTTGCTGCAAACAATTTGCTGCAAACAAATTTGCTAAAACAATTTGCTACAAACAAATTTTGCTGCAAACAAATTTGCTGCAAACAATTTGCTGCAAACAAATTTGCTGCAAACAAATTTGCTGCAAACAAATTTGCTGCAAACAAATTTGCTGCAAACAATTTGCTGCAAACAAATTTGCTGCAAACAAATTTGCTGCAAACAATTTGCTGCAAACAATTTGCTGCAAACAAATTTTCTGCAAACAAATTTGCTGCAAACAATTTGCTGCAAACAAATTTGCTACAAACAAATTTGCAAAACAATTTTGCTGCAAACAATTTGCTGCAAACAAATTTGCTGCAAACAATTTTTGCAATTGCAGCAAACAAATTTGTTGTGATGCAAATTTTAAAAATCGTTACAAACAATGTGCTACAAACAATTTGCTGCAAACAAATTTGCTGCAAATAATTTGCTGCAAACAAATTTGCTGCAAACAATTTGCTCCAAACTAATTTTCTGCAAACAATTTGCTGCAAACAATTTGCTGCAAACAATTTGCTGCAAGCAATTTGCTACTAACAAATTTTCTGCAAACAATTTGCTGCAAACAATTTTCTACAAACAATTTGCTACAAACAATTTGCTTCAAACAATTTGCTGCAAACTAATTTGCTGCAAACAAATTTACTGAAAACAAATTTGCTGCAAACTATTTGCTGCAAACAAATTTACTGAAAACAAATTTGCTGCGAACAATTGGCTGCAAACAAATTTGCTGCAAACAAATTTACTGCAAACAATTTGCTACAAACTATTGGCTGCAAACAAATTTGCTGCAAACAAATTTGCTGCAAACAATTTGCTGCAAACAATTTGCTGCAAACAATTTTGCTGCAAACAATTTGCTGCAAACAAATTTGCTGCAAACAATTTGCTGCAAACAATTTTCTGCAAACAATTTGCAGCAAACAAACGTGTTGCGAAGAATTTGCTGCAAACAATTTGCTACAAACAATTTGCTGGACCAAATTTGCAGCAAACAATTTGCTGTAAACAATTTGCTATTAACAAATTTTCTGCAAACAATTTGCTGCAAACAAATTTGCTGCAAACAAATTTGCTGCAAACAATTTTGCTGCAAACAATTTGCTGCAAACAATTTGCTGCAAACAAATTTGCTGCAAACAAATTTGCTGCAAACAAATTTGCTGCAAACAAATTTGCTGCAAACAATTTGCTGCAAACAAATTTGCTGCAAACAAAACAAATTTGCAAACAATTTGCTGCAAACAAATTTGCTACAAACAATTTGCTGCAAACAATTTGCTGCAAACAATTTGCTGCAAACAAATTTGCTGCAAACAAATTTGCTGCAAACAAATTTGCTGCAAACAAATTTGCTGCAAACAATTTGCTGCAAACAAATTTGCTGCAAACAAATTTGCTGCAAACAATTTGCTGCAAACAATTTGCTACTGCAAACAAATTTGCTGCAAACAAATTTGCTGCAAACAAATTTGCTGCAAACAATTTGCTGCAAACAAATTTGCTGCAAACAATTTGCTGCAAACAATTTGCTGCAAACAAATTTGCTGCAAACAAATTTGCTGCAAACAATTTGCTGCAAACAAATTTGCTACAAACAATTTGCTGCAAACAAATTTGCTGCAAACAATTTGCTGCAAACAATTTGCTACAAACAATTTGCTGCAAACAAATTTGCTGCAAACAATTTGCTGCAAACAATTTGCTGCAAACAAATTTGCTGCAAACAAATTTGCTGCAAACAAATTTGCTGCAAACAATTTGCTGCAAACAATTTGCTGCAAACAAAATTTGCTGAAACAATTTGCTATTAACAAATTTTCTGCAAACAACCTTTCTGCAAACAAATTTTCTGCAAACAAATTTGTTGCAAACAACCTTTCTGCAAACAACTTGGTGCAAATAAATTTTCTGCAAACAAATTTGCTGCAAACAATTTGCTGCAAACAAATTTGCTGCAAACAATTTGTTGCAAGCAATTTGCGGCAAACAAATTTGCTGCAAACAACCTTTCTGCAAACAATTTGCCGCAAACAATTTGCTGCAAACAAATTTGCTACAAACAATTTGCTGCAAACAAATTTGCTGCAAAACAAACATTTGGTACAATTCGCTTTGCAAAAAACAATTTGCTGCAAACAATTTGCTGCAAACAAATTTGCTATAAACAATTTGCTGCAAACAAATTTTCTGCAAATAATTTGCTGCAAACAAATTTGCTGCAAACAATTTGCTGTAAACAAATTTTCTGGAAACAATTTGCTGCAAATAAATTTGCTGCAAACAATTTGCTGCAAATAAATTTGCTGCAAACAATTTGGTGCAAACAAATTTGCTAAAAACAATTTGCTGCAAACAAATTTTCTGCAAATAATTTGCTGCAAACAAATTTGCTGCAAACAATTTGCTGCAAACAAATTTTCTGCAAACAATTTGCACCAAACAAATTTTCTGCAAACAAATTTGCTGCAAACTCAAAATTTGCTACAAACAATTTGCTACAAACAATTTGCTACAAGCAATTTGCTGCAAACAATTTGCTACAAACAATTTGCTGCAACCAAATTTGCTGACAACAAATTTGCTGGAAACAATTTGCTGCAAACAATTTGCTGCAAACAAATTTGCTGCAAACAATTCGCTACAAACAAATTTGCTGCAAACAATTTGATGCAAACAAATTTGCTGCAAATAATTTGCTGCAAACAAATTTGCTGCAAACAATTTGCTGCAAACAATTTGCAATTTTCTTCAAACAAATTTGCTTGCAAACAATTTGCGCAAACAAATTTTTGCAAACAATTTGCTAAACAATTTGCTCCAAACAAATTTGCAGCAAACAAATTTGTTGCAAACAATTTGCTGCAAACAAATTTGACCAATTTGCAAACAAATTTGCTGCAAACAATTTTGCTGCAAACAAATTTGTTACTGAAAACAATTTGCTCAAACAATTTGCTGCAAACAAATTTGTTGCGTCTGCAAACAAATTTGCTGTTGCACAAACAATTTTGCTACAAACAATTTGCTACAAACAATTTGCTGCAAACAATTCGCTAAAAACAAATTTGCTGCAAACAAATTTGCTGAAAACAAATTTGCTGCAAACAATTTGCTGGAAACAATTTTGCTGCAAACAAATTTGCTGCAAACAATTTGCTGGAAACAATTGCCAAACAAATTGCAAACAAATTTGCTGCAAACACTTTGCTACAAACAAATTTGCTGCAAACAATTCGCTGCAAACAATTTGCTGCAAACAATTTGCTGCAAACAAATTTGCTGCAAACAAATTTGCTGCAAACAATTTGCTGCAAACAATTTGCTGCAAACAAATTTTGCTGCAAACAAATTTGCTGCAAACAATTGGCTGCAAACAAATTTGCTGCAAACAATTGGCTGCAAACAAATTTGCTGCAAACAAATTTGCTGCAAACAAATTTGCTGCAAACAAATTTGCTGCAAACAAATTTGCTGCAAACAATTTGCTGTAAACAATTGGCTGCAAACAAATTTGCTGCAAACAAATTTGCTACAAACAATTTGCTGCAAAATTTGCTCAAACAATTTGCAAACAATTTGCTAAAAACAATTTGCTGTAACCAAATTTGCTGACAACAAATTTGCTGGAAACAATTTGCTGGAAACAATTTGCTGCAAACAATTTGCTGCAAACAAATTTAAATCAAATAAATTTGCTGCAAACAATTTGATGCAAACAAATTTGCTGCAAACAATTTGCTACAAACAATTTGCTGCAAACAACTTTCATTTTCTGCAAACAATTTGCTG
>JAECWX010000307.1:0-28750 GCA_018151165.1 Drosophila arawakana | reverse complement strand
CAAACAATTTGCTGCAAACAATTTTGCTACAAACAATTTGCTACAAACAATTTACACAAACAATTTGCTGCAAACAAATTTGCTACAAACAATTTGCTACAAACAAATTTGCTACAAACAATTTGCTGCAAACAATTTGCTGCAAACAATTTGCTGCAAAAAATTTGCTGCAAACAATTTGCTACAAACCATTTGCTGCAAACAATTTTGCTGCAAACAATTTGCTACAAACAGTTTGCTACAAACAATTTGCTGCAAACAAAGTTGCGCAAACAATTTGCTGCAAACAAATTTGCTGCAAACAATTTGCTACAAATAAATTTGCTACAACAATTTGCTACAAACAAATTGCTGAACAAACTGCAAATTTGCTGCAAACAATTTGACTGCAAACAATTTGCTACAAACAAGTTTGCTATTACTTAAATGATTAAATTTT
This sequence comes from Drosophila arawakana, assembly GCA_018151165.1. NCBI lineage: Eukaryota > Metazoa > Arthropoda > Insecta > Diptera > Drosophilidae > Drosophila > Drosophila arawakana. The sequence continues at coordinate 28,311 of JAECWX010000307.1, read as the reverse complement.
GCAGCAAACAAATTTGCTGCAAACAAATTTTCTACAAATAAATTGCTACAAACATTTAGGTGCAAAAAATTTTGCTGCAAACAAATTGCTGCAAACAAATTTGCTACAAACAATTTGCTACAAACAATTTGCTGCAAACAATTTGCTGCAAGCAATTTGCTGCAAACAATTTGCTGCAAGCAATTTGCTGCAACCAATTTGCTGCAAACAATTTGCTGCGAGCAATTTGCTACAAACCATATGTTGTAAACAATTTGCTGAAAACAATTTTCTGCAAACAATTTCCTACAAACAAATTTGCTGCAAACAATTTGCTGCAAACAAATTGCTGCAAACAAATTTGCTACAAACAATTTTCTACAAACAATTTGCTGCAAACAATTTGCTGCAAGCAATTTGCTGCAAACAATTTGCTGAAAACAATTTTCTGCAAACAATTTCCTACAAACAAATTTGCTGCATACAAATTTGCTGCAAACAATGTGGTGCAAACAATTTGCTACAAACAGTTTGCTATTAACAATGTGCTACAAACAATTTGCAGCAAACAATAACAATATGCTGCAAACAAAATTGCTGCAAACAATTTGCTACAAACAAATTTGCTGCAAACAATTTGCTGCAAACAATTTGCTGCAAACAATTTGCTGCAAACAATTTGCTGCAAACAAATTTGCTGCAAACAATTTGCTGCAAACAAATTTCATGCAAACAATTTGCTGCAAACAAATTTGCTCCTAACAATTTGATGCAAGCAAATTTGCTACAAACAATTTGCTGCAAACAATTTGCTACAAACAATTTGCTACAAACAATTTGTGAAAACAAATTAGCTGCAAACAATTTGCCGGCAAACAAATTAGCTGCAAACAATTTGCTGCAAACAAATTTCATGCAAACAATTTGCTACAAACAGTTTGCTATTAACAATGTGCTACAAACAATTTGCAGCAAACAATAACAATATGCTGCAAACAAAATTGCTGCAAACAATTTGCTACAAACAAAATTGCTGCAAACAATTTGCTGTAAACAAAATTGCTGCAAACAATTTGCTGCAAACAATTTGCTGCAAACAATTTGCTGCGAGCAATTTGCTACAAACCATATGTTGTAAACAAAATTGCTGCAAACAATTTGCTGCAAACAATTTGCTACAAACAATTTCCTACAAACAAATTTTCTGCAAACAATGTGCTACAAACCATTGGCTGCAAACAAAATTGCTGAAAACAATTTGCTACAAACAGTTTGCTACTAACAATTTGCTACAAACAATTTCCTACAAACAAATTTTCTGCAAACAAATTTGCTGCAAACAATTTGCTGCAAACAAATTTCATGCAAACAATTTGCTGCAAACAAATTTGCTCCTAACAATTTGATGCAAGCAAATTGCTACAAACAATTTGCTGCAAACAATTTGCTACAAACAATTTGCTACAAACAATTTGCTGAAAACAAATTAGCTGCAAACAATTTGCTACAAACAAATTGCTGCAAACAATATGCTGCAAGCAATTTGCTGCAAACAAATTTGCTGCAAACAATTTGCTGCAAACAATTTGCTACAAACCATTTGCTGTAAACAAAATTGCTGCAAACAATTTGCTGCAAACAATTTGCTGCAAACAATTTGCTGCAAGCAATTTGCTACAAACCATATGTTGTAAACAAAATTGCTGCAAACAATTTGCTGCAAACAATTTGCTACAAACAATTTCCTACAAACAATTTGCTGCAAACAATGTGCTACAAACAATTTGCTGCAAACAACATTTCTGCAAACAATGTGCCGCAAACAAATAAGCTGCAAACAATTTGCTGCAAACAAATTTGCTGCAAACAATTTGCTGCAAACAATTTGCTATAAACAATTTGCTACAAACAATTTGCTGCAAACAAATTTGCTGCAAACAAATTTGCTGCAAACAATTTGCTGCAAACAAATTTCATGCAAACAATTTGCTGCAAACAAATTTGCTCCTAACAATTTGATGCAAGCAAATTGCTACAAACAATTTGCTGCAAACAATTTGCTATAAACAATTTGCTACAAACAATTTGCTGAAAACAAATTAGCTGCAAACAATTTGCGGCAAACAAATTAGCTGCAAACAATATGCTGCAAGCAATTTGCTGCAACCAATTTGCTGCAAACAATTTGCTGCAAGCAATTTGCTACAAACCATATGCTGTAAACAAAATTGCTGCAAACAATTTGCTGCAAACAATTTGCTGCAAACAATTTGCTGCGAGCAATTTGCTACAAACCATATGTTGTAAACAAAATTGCTGCAAACAATTTGCTGCAAACAATTTGCTACAAACAATTTCCTACAAACAAATTTTCTGCAAACAATGTGCTACAAACCATTTGCTGCAAACAAATTTCATGCAAACAATTTGCTGCAAACAAATTTGCTCCTAACAATTTGATGCAAGCAAATTGCTACAAACAATTTGCTACAAACAGTTTGCTACAAACAATTTGCTACAAACAATTTCCTACAAACAAATTTTCTGCAAACAAATTTGCTGCAAACAATTTGCTGCAAACAAATTTCATGCAAACAATTTGCTGCAAACAAATTTGCTCCTAACAATTTGATGCAAGCAAATTGCTACAAACAATTTGCTGCAAACAATTTGCTACAAACAATTTGCTACAAACAATTTGCTGCAAACAAATTAGCTGCAAACAATTTGCTGCAAACAAATTAGCTGCAAACAATTTGCTGCAAGCAATTTGCTGCAACCAATTTGCTGCAAACAATTTGCTGCAAGCAATTTGCTACAAACCATATGCTGTAAACAAAATTGCTGCAAACAATTTGCTGCAAACAATTTGCTGCGAGCAATTTGCTACAAACCATATGTTGTAAACAAAATTGCTGCAAACAATTTGCTGCAAACAATTTGCTACAAACAATTTCCTACAAACAAATTTTCTGCAAACAATTTGCTTCAAACAATTTGCTACAAAAAATTTGCTGCAAGCAATTTGCTACAAACCATTTGCTGCAAACAAAATTGCTGCAAACAATTTGCTACAAACAATTTGTTACAAACAATTTCCTACAAACAAATTTTCTGCAAACAATGTGCTACAAACAATTTGCTGCAAACAATTTGCCGCAAACAATTTGCTACAAACAGTTTGCTACAAAGAATGTGCTACAAACAATTTGCTGCAAACAAATTTTCTACAAATAAATTGCTACAAACATCTAGGTGCAAAAAATTTTGCTGTTAACAAATTGCTGCAAACAAATTTGCTACAAACAAATTTGCTACAAACAATTTGCTACAAACAATTTGCTGCAAACAATTTGCTGCAAACAAAATTGCTGCAAACAATTTGCTGCAAACAATTTGCTACAAACAATTTGCTACAAACAATTTCCTACAAACAAATTTTCTGCAAACAATGTGCTACAAACAATTTGCTGCAACAAATTTGCTGCAAGCAATTTGCTACAAACCATTTGCTGCAAACAAATTTTCTAAAATAAATTGCTACAAACATCTAGGTGCAAAAAATTTTGCTGCAAACAAATTGCTGCAAACAAATTTGCTACAAACAATTTGCTACAAACAATTTGCTGCAAACAATTTGCTGCAAACAATTTGCTGCAAACAATTTGCTGCAAGCAATTTGCTGCAAACAATTTGCTGCAAACAATTTGCTGCAAACAAATTTGCTGCAAACAATTTGCTGCAAACAAATTTGCTGCAAGCAATTTGCTGCAAGCAATTTGATACAAACAATTTGCTACAAACAATTTGCTACAAACAATTTGCTGCAAACAAATTTGCTACAAACCATTTGCTGCAAACAAATTAGCTGCAAACAATTTGCTGCAAGCAATTTGCTGCAAACAATTTGCTACAAACAATTTGCTACAAACAATTTGCTACAAACAATTTGCTGCAAACAAATTTGCTACAAACCATTTGCTGCAAACAAATTTGCTGCAAACAATTTGCTGCAAACAAATTGCTACAAACAATTTGCTGCAAACAATTTGCTGCAAACAATTTGCTACAAACCATTTGCTGCAAACAAATTTGCTGCAAACAATTTGCTACAAATAATTTGCTACAAACAATTTCCTACAAACAAATTTGCTGCAAACAAATTTGCTGCAAACAAATTTGCTGCAAACAATTTGGTGCAAACAATTTGCTACAAACAGTTTGCTATTAACAATGTGCTACAAACAATTTGCTGCAAACAAATTTGCTGCAAACAAATTTCTACAAATAAATTGCTACAAACATTTAGGTGCAAAAATTTTGCTGCAAAACAAATTGCTGCAAACAAATTTGCTACAAACAATTTGCTACAAACAATTTGCTGCAAACAATTTGCTGCAAACAATTTGCTGCAACCAATTTGCTGCAAACAATTTGCTGCAACCAATTTGCTGCAAACAATTTGCTGCGAGCAATTTGCTACAAACCATATGTTGTAAACAATTTGCTGCAAACAATTTGCTGCAAGCAATTTGCTGCAAACAATTTGCTGAAAACAATTTTCTGCAAACAATTTCCTACAAACAAATTTGCTGCATACAAATTTGCTGCAAACAATGTGGTGCAAACAATTTGCTACAAACAGTTTGCTATTAACAATGTGCTACAAACAATTTGCTGCAAACAATAACAATATGCTGCAAACAAAATTGCTGCAAACAATTTGCTGCAAACAAATTTGCTGCAAACAATTTGCTGCAAACAATTTGCTGCAAACAAAATTGCTGCAAACAATTTGCTGCAAACAAATTTGCTGCAAACAATTTGCTGCAAACAAATTTCATGCAAACAATTTGCTGCAAACAAATTTGCTCTAACAATTTGATGCAAACAAATTGCTGCAAACAATTTGCTGCAAACAATTTGCTACAAACAATTTGCTACAAACAATTTGCTGCAAACAAATTAGCTGCAAACAATTTGCTGCAAACAATTTGCTACAAACAAATTTGCTGCAAACAATTTGCTGCAAACAATTTGCTACAAACCATATGCTGCAAACAAAATTGCTGCAAACAATTTGCTGCAAACAATTTGCTGCAAACAATTTGCTACAAACCATATGTTGTAAACAAAATTGCTGCAAACAATTTGCTGCAAACAATTTGCTACAAACAATTTGCTACAAACAATTTGCTGCAAACAATGTGCTACAAACCATTTGCTGCAAACAAAATTGCTGAAAACAATTTGCTACAAACAGTTTGCTACAAACAATTTGCTACAAACAATTTGCTACAAACAAATTTGCTGCAAACAAAATTGCTGCAAACAATTTGCTGCAAACAAATTAGCTGCAAACAATTTGCTGCAAACAAATTAGCTGCAAACAATTTGCTGCAAACAATTTGCTGCAAACAATTTGCTGCAAACAATTTGCTGCAAACAATTTGCTACAAACCATTTGCTGTAAACAAAATTGCTGCAAACAATTTGCTGCAAACAATTTGCTACAAGCAATTTGCTACAAACCATATGTTGTAAACAAAATTGCTGCAAACAATTTGCTGCAAACAATTTGCTACAAACAATTTGCTACAAACAAATTTGCTGCAAACAATGTGCTACAAACCATTTGCTGCAAACAAATTGCTGAAAACAATTTGCTACAAACAGTTTGCTACAAACAATTTGCTACAAACAATTTGCTGCAAACAAATTTGCTGCAAACAAATTTGCTGCAAACAATTTGCTGCAAACAAATTTCCTGCAAACAATTTGCTGCAAACAAATTTGCTCCAAACAATTTGCTGCAAACAAAGTGCTACAAACCAATTTGCTGCAAACAATTTGCTACAAACAATTTGCTACAAACAATTTGCTGCAAACAAATTTGCTGCAAACAATTTGCTGCAAACAAATTAGCTGCAAACAATTTGCTGCAAACAATTTGCTGCAAACAATTTGCTGCAAACAATTTGCTGCAAGCAATTTGCTACAAACCATATGCTGCAAACAAAATTGCTGCAAACAATTTGCTGCAAACAATTTGCTGCAAACAATTTGCTGCAAGCAATTTGCTACAAACCATATGCTGCAAACAAAATTGCTGCAAACAATTTGCTGCAAACAATTTGCTACAAACAATTTGCTACAAACAATTTGCTGCAAACAATTTGCTGCAAACAATTTGCTGCAAAAATTTGCTGCAAACAATTTGCTACAAACCATTTGCTGCAAACAAAATTTGCAAATTGCTGCAAACAATTTGCTACAAACAATTTGTTGCAAACAATTTGCTACAAACAAATTTGCTGCAAACAATGTTGCTGCAAACAACAAACAATTTGCCGCAAACAATTTGCTACAAACAGTTTGCTACAAAGAATGTGCTACAAACAATTTGCTGCAAACAAATTTGCTACAAATAAATTGCTACAAACATCTAGGTGCAAAAATTTTGCTGCTAACAAATTGCTGCAAACAAATTTGCTACAAACAAATTTGCTACAAACAATTTGCTACAAACAATTTGCTGCAAAAAATTTGCTGCAAACAATTTGCTGCAAACAAAATTGCTGCAAACAATTTGCTGCAAACAATTTGCTACAAACAATTTGCTACAAACAATTTGCTGCAAACAATTTGCTGCAAACAATGTGCTACAAACAATTTGCTGCAAACAAATTTGCTGCAAGCAATTTGCTACAAACCATTTGCTGCAAACAAATTTGCTAAAATAAATTGCTACAAACACTAGTGCAAATTTGTTTTGCTGCAAACAAATTGCTGCAAACAAATTTGCTACAAACAATTTGCTACAAACAATTTGCTGCAAACAATTTGCTACAAACAATTTGCTACAAACAATTTGCTGCAAACAATTTGCTGCAAACAATTTGCTGCAAACAATTTGCTGCAAACAATTTGCTACAAACCATATGCTGCAAACAAATTGCTGCAAACAATTTGCTGCAAACAATTTGCTGCAAACAATTTGCTGCAAACAATTTGCTGCAAACAATTTGCTACAAACCATTTGCTGCAAACAAAATTGCTGCAAACAATTTGCTACAAACAGTTTGCTACAAACAATGTGCTACAAACAATTTGCTGCAAACAAATTTGCTGCAAACAATTTGCCGCAAACAATTTGCTACAAACAGTTTGCTACAAAGAATGTGCTACAAACAATTTGCTGCAAACAAATTTGCTACAAATAAATTGCTACAAACATCTAGGTGCAAAAAATTTTGCTGCAAACAAATTGCTGCAAACAAATTTGCTGCAAACAATTTGCTGCAAACAAATTTGCTACAAACAATTTGCTGCAAACAATTTGCTGCAAACAATTTGCTGCAAACAATTTGCTGCAAACAATTTGCTGCAAACAATTTTCTGCAAACAATTTGCTGCAAACAATTTGCTACAAACCATATGCTGAAAACAAATTTGTTGCAAAACCATTTGCTGCAAACAAATTTGCTGCAAACAAATTTGCTGCAAACAAATTTGCTGCAAACAATTTGCTGCAAACAAATTTGCTGCAAACAATTTGCTGCAAACAAATTTGCTGCAAACAATTTGCTGCAAGCAATTTGCTACAAACCATTTGCTGCAAACAAAATTGCTGCAAACAATTTGCTACAAACAGTTTGCTACAAACAATGTGCTTCAAACAATTTGCAACAAACAAATTTGCTGCAAACAATTTGCTGCAAACAATTTGCTACAAACAATTTGCTACAAACAAATTTGCTGCAAACAAATTTGCTGCAAACAAATTTGCTGCAAACAATTTGCTGCAAACAATTTGCTACAAACAGTTTGCTATTAACAATGTGCTACAAACAATTTGCTGCAAACAATTTGCTGCAAACAAATTTGCTGCAAACAATTTGCTGCAAACAAATTTGCTGCAAACAATTTGCTGCAAACAAAATTGCTGCAAACAATTTGCTGCAAACAATTTGCTGCAAACAATTTGCTGCAAACAAATTTGCTGCAAACAATTTGCTGCAAACAATTTGCTGCAAACAAATTTGCTGCAAACAATTTGCTGCAAACAAATTTGCTCCAAACAATTTGCTGCAAGCAAATTTGCTACAAACAATTTGCTGCAAACAATTTGCTACAAACAATTTGCTACAAACAATTTGCTACAAACAAATTAGCTGCAAACAATTTGCTGCAAACAAATTAGCTGCAAACAATTTGCTGCAAGCAATTTGCTGCAACCAATTTGCTGCAAACAATTTGCTGCAAGCAATTTGCTACAAACCATATGCTGCAAACAAAACTGCTGCAAACAATTTGCTGCAAACAATTTGCTGCAAACAATTTGCTGCAAACAATTTGCTACAAACAATTTGCTACAAACAATTTCCTACAAACAAATTTTCTGCAAACAATGTGCTACAAACAATTTGCTGCAAACAATTTGCTGCAAGCAATTTGCTACAAACCATTTGCTGCAAACAAAATTGCTGAAAACAATTTGCTACAAACAGTTTGCTACAAACAATGTGCTACAAACAATTTGCTGCAAACAAATTTGCTGCAAACAATTTGCCGCAAACAATTTGCTACAAACAGTTTGCTACAAAGAATGTGCTACAAACAATTTGCTGCAAACAAATTTTCTACAAATAAATTGCTACAAACATCTAGGTGCAAAAAATTTTGCTGCAAACAAATTGCTGCAAACAAATTTGCTACAAACAATTTGCTACAAACAATTTGCTGCAAACAATTTGCTGCAAGCAATTTGCTACAAACCATATGCTGAAAACAAAATTGCTGCAAACAATTTACTGCAAACAATTTGCTACAAACAATTTGCTACAAACAATTTGCTACAAACAAATTTGCTGCAAACAATGTGCTACAAACAATTTGCTGCAAACAATTTGCTGCAAACAATTTGCTACAAACCATTTGCTGCAAACAAAATTGCTGAAAACAATTTGCTACAAACAGTTTGCTACAAACAATGTGCTACAAACAATTTGCTGCAAACAAATTTGCTGCAAACAATTTGCCGCAAACAATTTGCTACAAACAATTTGCTGCAAACAATTTGCTGCAAACAAATTTGCTGCAAACAATTTGCTGCAAACAAATTTGCTGCAAAACCATTTGCTGCAAACAAATTTGCTGCAAACAATTTGCTGCAAACAAATTTGCTGCAAACAATTTGCTGCAAACAAATTTGCTGCAAACAATTTGCTGCAAACAAATTTGCTGCAAACAATTTGCTGCAAACAAATTTGCTGCAAACAATTTGCTGCAAACAAATTTGCTGCAAACAATTTGCTGCAAACAATTTGCTACAAACAATTTGCTGCAAACAAAATTGCTGAAAACAATTTGCTACAAACAGTTTGCTACAAACAATGTGCTACAAACAATTTGCTGCAAACAAATTTGCTGCAAACAATTTGCCGCAAACAATTTGCTACAAACAGTTTGCTACAAAGAATGTGCTACAAACAATTTGCTGCAAACAAATTTTCTACAAATAAATTGCTACAAACATCTAGGTGCAAAAAATTTTGCTGCAAACAAATTGCTGCAAACAAATTTGCTACAAACAATTTGCTACAAACAATTTGCTGCAAACAATTTGCTGCAAACAATTTTCTGCAAACAATTTGCTGCAAGCAATTTGCTACAAACCATATGCTGAAAACAAAATTGCTGCAAACAATTTACTGCAAACAATTTGCTACAAACAATTTGCTACAAACAATTTCCTACAAACAAATTTGCTGCAAACAATGTGCTACAAACAATTTGCTGCAAACAATTTGCTGCAAGCAATTTGCTACAAACCATTTGCTGCAAACAAAATTGCTGAAAACAATTTGCTACAAACAGTTTGCTACAAACAATGTGCTACAAACAATTTGCTACAAACAAATTTGCTGCAAACAATTTGCCGCAAACAATTTGCTACAAACAATTTGCTGCAAACAATTTGCTGCAAACAAATTTGCTGCAAAACCATTTGCTGCAAACAAATTTGCTGCAAACAAATTTGCTGCAAACAAATTTGCTGCAAACAATTTGCTACAAACAAATTTGCTGCAAACAATTTGCTGCAAACAAATTTGCTGCAAACAATTTGCTGCAAGCAATTTGATACAAACCATTTGCTGCAAACAAAATTGCTGCAAACAATTTGCTGCAAACAAAATTGCTGCAAACAATTTGCTGCAAACAAAGTTGCTACAAACAATTTGCTGCAAACAATTTGCTGCAAACAATTTGCTACAAACAATTTGCTGCAAACAATTTGCTACAAACAATTTGCTACAAACAATTTGCTACAAACAATTTGCTACAAACAAATTTGCTGCAAAACCATTTGCTGCAAACAAATTTGCTGCAAACAATTTGCTGCAAACAAATTTGCTGCAAACAATTTGCTGCAAACAAATTTGCTGCAAACAATTTGCTGCAAGCAATTTGCTACAAACCATTTGCTGCAAACAAAATTGCTGCAAACAATTTGCTGCAAACAATTTGCTACAAACAATTTGCTGCAAACAATTTGCTGCAAACAATTTTCTGCAAACAATTTGCTGCAAGCAATTTGCTACAAACCATTTGCTGCAAACAAAATTGCTGCAAACAATTTGCTGCAAACAATTTGCTAAAAACAATTTGCTACAAACAATTTGCTACAAACAAATTTGCTGCAAACAATTTGCCGCAAACAATTTGCTACAAACAATTTGCTACAAACAATTTGCTACAAACAATTTGCTGCAAACAATTTGCTGCAAACAAATTTGCTGCAAACAATTTGCTGCAAACAATTTGATACAAACCATTTGCTGCAAACAAAATTGCTGCAAACAATTTGCTACAAACAAACAATTTGCTGCAAACAATTTGCTGCAAACAATTTGCTACAAACAATTTGCTGCAAACAATTTGCTACAAACAATTTGCTACAAACAATTTGCTGCAAACAATTTGCTGCAAACAATTTGCTACAAACAATTTGCTGCAAACAATTTGCTACAAACAATTTGCTACAAACAAATTTTCTGCAAACAATGTGCTACAAACAATTTGCTGCAAACAATTTGCTGCAAGCAATTTGCTACAAACCATTTGCTGCAAACAAAATTGCTGAAAACAATTTGCTACAAACAGTTTGCTACAAACAATGTGCTACAAACAATTTGCTGCAAACAAATTTGCTGCAAACAATTTGCCGCAAACAATTTGCTACAAACAGTTTGCTACAAAGAATGTGCTACAAACAATTTGCTGCAAACAATGTGCTACAAACAATTTGCTGCAAACAATTTGCTGCAAGCAATTTGCTACAAACCATTTGCTGCAAACAAAATTGCTGAAAACAATTTGCTACAAACAGTTTGCTACAAACAATGTGCTACAAACAATTTGCTGCAAACAAATTTGCTGCAAACAATTTGCCGCAAACAATTTGCTACAAACAGTTTGCTACAAAGAATGTGCTACAAACAATTTGCTGCAAACAAATTTTCTACAAATAAATTGCTACAAACATCTAGGTGCAAAAAATTTTGCTGCAAACAAATTGCTGCAAACAAATTTGCTACAAACAATTTGCTACAAACAATTTGCTGCAAACAATTTGCTGCAAACAATTTTCTGCAAACAATTTGCTGCAAGCAATTTGCTACAAACCATATGCTGAAAACAAAATTGCTGCAAACAATTTACTGCAAACAATTTGCTACAAACAATTTGCTACAAACAATTTGCTACAAACAAATTTGCTGCAAACAATGTGCTACAAACAATTTGCTGCAAACAATTTGCTGCAAGCAATTTGCTACAAACCATTTGCTGCAAACAAAATTGCTGCAAACAATTTGCTACAAACAGTTTGCTACAAACAATGTGCTACAAACAATTTGCTACAAACAAATTTGCTGCAAACAATTTGCCGCAAACAATTTGCTACAAACAATTTGCTGCAAACAATTTGCTGCAAACAAATTTGCTGCAAACAATTTGCTGCAAACAAATTTGCTGCAAAACCATTTGCTGCAAACAAATTTGCTGCAAACAAATTTGCTGCAAACAAAGTGCTACAAACAAATTTGCTGCAAACAATTTGCTGCAAACAAATTTGCTGCAAAAAATTTGCTGCAAACAAATTTGCTGCAAACAATTTGCTGCAAACAAATTTGCTGCAAATCCATTTGCTGCAAACAAATTTGCTGCAAACAATTTGCTGCAAACAATTTGCTACAAACAATTTGCTGCAAACAAAATTGCTGAAAACAATTTGCTACAAACAGTTTGCTACAAACAATGTGCTACAAACAATTTGCTGCAAACAAATTTGCCGCAAACAATTTGCCGCAAACAATTTGCTACAAACAGTTTGCTACAAAGAATAAGCTACAAACAATTAGCTGCAAACAAATTTTCTACAAATAAATTGCTACAAACATCTAGGTGCAAAAAATTTTGCTGCAAACAAATTGCTGCAAACAAATTTGCTACAAACAATTTGCTACAAACAATTTGCTGCAAACAATTTGCTGCAAACAATTTGCTGCAAACAATTTGCTGCAAACAATTTGCTACAAACCATTTGCTGCAAACAAAATTGCTGCAAACAATTTGCTGCAAACAATTTGCTACAAACAATTTGCTACAAACAATTTGCTACAAACAAATTTGCTGCAAACAATGTGCTACAAACAATTTGCTGCAAACAATTTGCTGCAAGCAATTTGCTACAAACCATTTGCTGCAAACAAAATTGCTGAAAACAATTTGCTACAAACAGTTTGCTACAAACAATGTGCTACAAACAATTTGCTACAAACAAATTTGCTGCAAACAATTTGCTGCAAACAATTTGCTACAAACAATTTGCTGCAAACAATTTGCTGCAAACAAATTTGCTGCAAACAATTTGCTGCAAACAAATTTGCTGCAAAACCATTTGCTGCAAACAAATTTGCTGCAAACAAATTTGCTGCAAACAAATTTGCTGCAAACAATTTGCTGCAAACAAATTTGCTGCAAACAATTTGCTGCAAACAAATTTGCTGCAAACAATTTGCTGCAAGCAATTTGATACAAACCATTTGCTGCAAACAAAATTGCTGCAAACAATTTGCTGCAAACAAAATTGCTGCAAACAATTTGCTGCAAACAAAGTTGCTACAAACAATTTGCTGCAAACAATTTGCTGCAAACAATTTGCTACAAACAATTTGCTGCAAACAATTTGCTACAAACAATTTGCTACAAACAATTTGCTACAAACAATTTGCTACAAACAAATTTGCTGCAAAACCATTTGCTGCAAACAAATTTGCTGCAAACAATTTGCTGCAAACAAATTTGCTGCAAACAATTTGCTGCAAACAAATTTGCTGCAAACAATTTGCTGCAAACAATTTGCTACAAACCATTTGCTGCAAACAAAATTGCTGCAAACAATTTGCTGCAAACAATTTGCTGCAAACAATTTGCTGCAAACAATTTGCTGCAAACAATTTGCTGCAAACAATTTGCTGCAAACAATTTGCTACAAACCATATGCTGAAAACAAAATTGCTGCAAACAATTTGCTGCAAACAATTTGCTACAAACAATTTGCTACAAACAATTTGCTACAAACAAATTTGCTGCAAACAATTTGCTGCAAACAATTTGCTACAAACAATTTGCTACAAACAATTTGCTGCAAACAATTTGCTACAAACAATTTGCTACAAACAAATTTGCTGCAAACAATTTGCTGCAAACAATTTGCTACAAACCATTTGCTGCAAACAAAATTGCTGCAAACAATTTGCTGCAAACAAATTTGCTGCAAACAATTTGCTGCAAACAATTTGCTACAAACAATTTGCTGCAAACAATTTGCTACAAACAATTTGCTACAAACAATTTGCTACAAACAAATTTGCTGCAAACAATTTGCTACAAACAATTTGCTGCAAACAATTTGCTACAAACCATTTGCTGCAAACAAAATTGCTGCAAACAATTTGCTACAAACAGTTTGCTACAAACAATTTGCTACAAACAATTTGCTGCAAACAAATTTGCTGCAAACAATTTGCCGCAAACAATTTGCTACAAACAATTTGCTGCAAACAATTTGCTACAAACAATGTGCTACAAACAATTTGCTGCAAACAAATTTGCTGCAAACAATTTGCTGCAAACAATTTGCTACAAACCATTTGCTGCAAACAAAATTGCTGCAAACAATTTGCTGCAAACAAATTTGCTGCAAACAATTTGCTGCAAACAATTTGCTGCAAACAATTTGCTACAAACAATTTGCTACAAACAATGTGCTACAAACAATTTGCTGCAAACAAATTTGCTGCAAACAATTTGCTGCAAACAATTTGCTACAAACCATTTGCTGCAAACAAATTTGCTGCAAACAATTTGCTGCAAACAAATTGCTGCAAACAATTTGCTGCAAACAATTTGCTGCAAACAATTTGCTGCAAACAAATTTGCTACAAACAATTTGCTGCAAACAATTTGCTGCAAACAATTTGCTACAAACAATTTGCTACAAACAATTTGCTACAAACAATTTGCTGCAAACAAATTTGCTGCAAACAATTTGCTGCAAACAAATTTGCTGCAAAACCATTTGCTGCAAACAAATTTGCTGCAAACAATTTGCTGCAAACAAATTTGCTGCAAACAATTTGCTGCAAACAAATTTGCTGCAAACAATTTGCTGCAAGCAATTTGATACAAACCATTTGCTGCAAACAAAATTGCTGCAAACAATTTGCTGCAAACAAAATTGCTGCAAACAATTTGCTGCAAACAAAGTTGCTGCAAACAATTTGCTGCAAACAATTTGCTACAAACAATTTGCTACAAACAATTTCCTACAAACAAATTTTCTGCAAACAATTTGCTACAATCAAATTTGCTGCAAACAAATTTGCTGCAAACAATTTGGTGCAAACAATTTGCTACAAACAATTTGCTGCAAGACAAATTGCTACAAACCATTTGCTGCAAACAAAATTGCTGCAAACAATTTGCTGCTAAATTTTGCTGCAAACAATTTGCTGCAAACAAATTTGCTGCAAACAATTTGCTACAAACAGTTTGCTACAAACAATATGCTGCAAACAATATTGCTGCAAACAATTTGCTGCAAACAAAATTGCTGCAAACAATTTGCTACAAACAATTTGCTACAATCAAATTTGCTGCAAACAAATTTGCTGCAAACAATTTGGTGCAAACAATTTGCTACAAACAGTTTGCTATTAACAATGTGCTACAAACAATTTGCTGCAAACAATAACAATATGCTGCAAACAAATTTGCTGCAAACAATTTGCTGCAAACAAATTTGCTGCAAACAATTTGCTGCAAACAATTTGCTGCAAACAAATTTGCTGCAAACAATTTGCTGCAAACAATTTGCTACAAACAATATGCTACAAACAATTTGCTGCAAACAAATTTGCTGCAAACAATGTGCTACAAACAATTTGCTGCAAACAATTTGCTACAAACCATTTGCTGCAAACAAAATTGCTGAAAACAATTTGCTACAAACAGTTTGCTACAAACAATATGCTACAAACAATTTGCTACAAACAAATTTGCTGCAAACAATTTGCCGCAAACAATTTGCTACAAACAATTTGCTGCAAACAATTTGCTACAAACAATATGCTACAAACAATTTGCTACAAACAAATTTGCTGCAAACAATTTGCTGCAAGCAATTTGATACAAACCATTTGCTGCAAACAAAATTGCTGCAAACAATTTGCTGCAAACAAAATTGCTGCAAACAATTTGCTGCAAACAATTTGCTACAAACAATTTGCTGCAAACAATTTGCTACAAACAATTTGCTACAAACAATTTGCTGCAAACAAATTTGCTGCAAACAATTTGCTGCAAACAAATTTGCTGCAAAACCATTTGCTGCAAACAAATTTGCTGCAAACAAATTTGCTGCAAACAATTTGCTGCAAGCAATTTGATACAAACCATTTGCTGCAAACAAAATTGCTGCAAACAATTTGCTGCAAACAAAATTGCTGCAAACAATTTGCTGCAAACAAAATTGCTGCAAACAATTTGCTGCAAACAAAGTTGCTACAAACAATTTGCTGCAAACAATTTGCTGCAAACAATTTGCTACAAACAATTTGCTACAAACAATTTGCTACAAACAATTTGCTGCAAACAAATTTGCTGCAAACAAATTTGCTGCAAAACCATTTGCTGCAAACAAATTTGCTGCAAAACAATTTGCTGCAAACAATTTGCTGCAAACAAATTTGCTGCAAACAATTTGCTGCAAGCAATTTGATACAAACCATTTGCTGCAAACAAAATTGCTGCAAACAATTTGATGCAAACAAAATTGCTGCAAACAATTTGCTGCAAACAAAGTTGCTGCAAACAATTTGCTGCAAACAATTTGCTACAAACAATTTGCTACAAACAATTTCCTACAAACAAATTTTTAACAAAAATTTGCTACAAACAATTTGCTGCAAACAAATTTGCTGCAAACAATTTGCTGCAAACAAATTTGCTGCAAACAATTTGCTGCAAGCAAATTGCTACAAACCATTTGCTGCAAACAAAATTGCTGCACACAATTTGTTGCTAAATATTTTGCTGCAAACAATTTGCTGCAAACAAATTTGCTGCAAACAATTTGCTACAAACAGTTTGCTACAAACAATGTGCTACAAACAATTTGCTGCAAACAAATTTGCTGCAAATAATTTGCTACAAATAATTTGCTACAAACAATTTCCTACAAACAAATTTGCTGCAAACAAATTTGCTGCAAACAATTTGGTGCAAACAATTTGCTACAAACAGTTTGCTATTAACAATGTGCTACAAACAATTTGCAGCAAACAATAACAATATGCTGCAAACAAAATTGCTGCAAACAATTTGCTGCAAACAAATTTGCTGCAAACAATTTGCTGCAAACAATTTGCTGCAAACAAATTTCCTGCAAACAATTTGCTGCAAACAAATTTGCTGCAAACAAATTTGCTCCAAACAATTTGCTGCAAACAAAATTGCTGCAAACAATTTGCTGCAAACAAATTTGCTGCAAAAAATTTGCTGCAAGCAATTTGCTACAAACCATATGCTGCAAACAATTTTCTGCAAGCAATTTGCTGCAACCAATTTGCTGCAAACAATTTGCTGCAAGTAATTTGCTACAAACCATATGCTGCAAACAAAATTGCTGCAAACAATTTGCTGCAAACAATTTGGTGCAAACAATTTGCTACAAACAGTTTGCTATTAACAATGTGCTACAAACAATTTGCAGTAAACAATAACAATTGTTTGTAGCCAATTGCTTGCAGCAAATTGTTTGCAGCAAATTGTTTGCAGCAAATTGTTTGTAGTAAACTGTTTGTAGCAAATTGTTTGCAGCAAATTTGTTTGTAGGAAATTGTTTGTAGCACATTGTTTGTAGCAAACTGTTTGTAGCAAATTGTTTGCAGAAAATTCGTTTGTAGGAAATTGTTTGTAGCACATTGTTTGTAGCAAACTGTTTGTAGCAAATTGTTTGCAGCAAATTGTTTGTAGCAAATTGTTTGTAGCAAATTGTTTGCAGCAAATTTGTTTGCAGTAAATTGTTTGCAGCTTATTTGTTTGCAGCAAATTGTTTGCAGCAATTTTGTTTGCAGCAAATTTGTTTGCAGCACATTTGTTTGAAGGAAATTGTTTGTAGCAAATTGCTAGCAGCAAATTTGTTTGCAGCAAATTTTTTGAAGCAAATTGTTTGCATCAAATTTGTTTGTAGCAATTTGTTTGCAGCGAATTTGTTTGCAGCTAATTAGTATGCAGCAAATTGAATGCAGCAAATTTGTTTGCACCAAATTGTTTGTAGCAAATTGTTTGTAGCAATTTGTTTGTAGAAAATTTGTTTGCAGCAAATTGTTTGCAGGAAATTTGTTTGCAGCAAATTGTTTGCAGCAAATTGTTTGCAGCAAATTTGTTTGCAGCAAATTGTTTGCAGCAATTTTGTTTGCAGCATATTGTTATTGTTTGCTGCAAATTGTTTGTAGCACATTGTTAATAGCAAACTGTTTGTAGCAAATTGTTTGCACCAAATTGTTTGCAGCAAATTTGTTTGCAGCAAATTTGTTTGTAGGAAATTGTTTGTAGCAAATTATTTGTAGCAAATTATTTGCAGCAAATTTGTTTGCTGCAAATTGTTTGTAGCACATTGTTTGTAGCAAACTGTTTGTAGCAAATTGTTTGCAGCAAATTTGTTTGCAGCAAATTGTTTGCAGCAAAATATTTAGCAACAAATTGTGTGCAGCAATTTTGTTTGCAGCAAATGGTTTGTAGCAATTTGCTTGCAGCAAATTGTTTGCAGCAAATTTGTTTGCAGCAAATTTGTTTGAAGGAAATTGTTTGTAGCAAATTGCTAGCAGCAAATTTGTTTGCAGCAAATTTTTTGAAGCAAATTGTTTGCATCAATTTTGTTTGCAGCATATTGTTATTGTTTGCTGCAAATTGTTTGTAGCACATTGTTAATAGCAAACTGTTTGTAGCAAATTGTTTGCAGCAAATTGTTTGCAGCAAATTTGTTTGCAGCAAATTTGTTTGTAGGAAATTGTTTGTAGCAAATTATTTGTAGCAAATTATTTGCAGCAAATTTGTTTGCTGCAAATTGTTTGTAGCACATTGTTTGTAGCAAACTGTTTGTAGCAAATTGTTTGCAGCAAATTTGTTTGCTGCAAATTGTTTGTAGCACATTGTTAATAGCAAACTGTTTGTAGCAAATTGTTTGCACCAAATTGTTTGCAGCAAATTTGTTTGCTGCAAATTGTTTGTAGCACATTGTTTGTAGCAAACTGTTTGTAGCAAATTGTTTGCAGCAAATTTGTTTGCTGCAAATTGTTTGTAGCACATTGTTTGTAGCAAACTGTTTGTAGCAAATTGTTTGCAGCAAATTTGTTTGCAGCAAATTGTTTGCAGCAAAATATTTAGCAACAAATTGTGTGCAGCAATTTTGTTTGCAGCAAATGGTTTGTAGCAAATTGCTAGCAGCAAATTGTTTGCAGCAAATTTGTTTGCGTTAACACATTTGTTTGAAGGAAATTGTTTGTAGCAAATTGAAGTTAGCAGCAAATTTGTTTGCAGCAAATTTTTTGAAGCAAATTGTTTGCATCAAATTTGTTTGTAGCAATTTGTTTGTCAATTGTTTGCAAATTTGTTTGCAGCTAATTAGTATGCAGCAAATTGAATGCAGCAAATTTGTTTGCACCAAATTGTTTGTAGCAAATTGTTTGTAGCAATTTGTTTGTAGAAAATTTGTTTGCAGCAAATTGTTTGTAGTACATTGTTTGTAGCAAACTTTTTGTAGCAAATTGTTTGCAGCAAATTTGTTTGCAGCAAATTTGTTTGCAGCAAATTTGTTTGTAGGAAATTGTTTGTAGCAAATTGTTTGTAGCAAATTGTTTGCAGCAAATTTGTTTGCTGCAAATTGTTTGTAGCACATTGTTTATAGCAAACTTTTTGTAGCAAATTGTTTACAGCAAATTGTTTGCAGCAAATTTGTTTGCAGCTAATTAGTATGCAGCAAATTGAATGCAGCAAATTTGTTTGCACCAAATTGTTTGTAGCAAATTGTTTGCAGCAAATTGTTTGTAGCAAATTTGTTTGCAGCAAATTGTTTGTAGCAAATTGTTTGTAGCAAATTGTTTGCAGCAAATTTGTTTGCAGCTAATTAGTATGCAGCAAATTGAATGCAGCAAATTTGTTTCCACCAAATTGTTTGTAGCAAATTGTTTGCAGCAAAATTGCTTGCACCTAGATGTTTGTAGCAATTTGTTTGTAGAAAATTTGTTTGCAGCAAATTGTTTGTAGCACATTGTTTGTAGCAAACTTTTTGTTTGCAGCAAATTGTTTGCAGCAAATTGTTTGCAGCAAATTTGTTTGCAGCAAATTGTTTGCAGCAAATTGTTTGTAGCAAATTGTTTGTAGCAAAATTGTTTGCAGCAAATTGTTTGCAAATTGTTTGCAGCAAATTGTTTGCAGCAAATTGTTTGTAGCAAATTGTTTGCAGTTTTGTAGCAAATTGTTTGTAGCAAATTGTTTGCAGCAAATTGTTTGCAGCAAATTTGTTTGTAGCAAATTTGTTTGCAGCAAATTTGTTTGTAGCAAATTGTTTGCAGCAAATTGTTTGATTTGTTTGCAGCAAATTGTTTGCAGCAAATTGTTTGTAGCAAATTGTTTGCAGCAAATTGTTTGCAGCAAATTTGTTTGCAGCAAATTGTTTGCAGCAATTGTTTGCAGCAAATTGTTTGCAGCAAATTGTTTGCAGCAAATTTGTTTGCAGCAAATTGTTTGCAGCAAATTGTTTGTAAATAAATTGTTTGCAGCAAATTGTTTGCAGCAAATTGTTTGCAGCAAATTGTTTGCAGCAAATTTGTTTGCAGCAAATTTGTTTGCAGCAAATTGTTTGCAGCAAATTTGTTTGCAGCAAATTTGTTTGTAGGAAATTGTTTGTAGCAAATTGTTTGTAGCCAATTTGTTTGCAGCAAATTGTTTGCAGCAAATTGTTTGTAGCAAATTGTTTGCAGCAAATTGTTTGTAGCAAATTGTTTGTTTGTTTGTAGCAAATTGTTTGCAGCAAATTTGTTTGTAGCAAATTGTTTGTAGCAAATTGTTTGTGCAGCAAATTTGTTTGCAGAATTGTTTGTAGCAAATTTGTTTGTAGCAAAATTGTTTGTAGCAAACTGTTTGCAGCAAATTGTTTGCAGCAAATTAGTTTGCAGCAAATTTGTTTGTAGGAAATTGTTTGTAGCAAATTGTTTGTAGCCAATTGCTTGCAGCAACTTGTTTGTAGGAAATTGTTTGTAGCAAATTGTTTGTAGCAATTTTGTTTGCAGCAAATGGTTTGTAGCAAATTGCTAGCAGCAAATTGTTTGCAGCAAATTTGTTTGCAGCAAATTTGTTTGCAGCAAATTGTTTGTAGCAAATTGTTTGCAGCAAATTGTTTGTAGGAAATTGTTTGTAGCAAATTGTTTGCAGCAAATTGTTTGCAGCAAATTGTTTGCAGCAAATTTGTTTGCAGCAAATTATTTGTAGCAAATTTGTTTGCAGCAAATTTTTTGAAGCAAATTGTTTGCATCAAATTTGTTTGTAGCAATTTGTTTGCAGCGAATTTGTTTGCAGCTAATTAGTATGCAGCAAATTGAATGCAGCAAATTTGTTTGCACCAAATTGTTTGTAGCAAATTGTTTGCAGCAAATTGTTTGCAGCAAAATTGCTTGCACCTAGATGTTTGTAGCAATTTGTTTGTAGAAAATTTGTTTGCAGCAAATTGTTTGTAGCACATTGTTTGTAGCAAACTTTTTGTAGCAAATTGTTTGCAGCAAATTTGTTTGCAGCAAATTTGTTTGCAGCAAATTTGTTTGTAGGAAATTGTTTGTAGCAAATTGTTTGTAGCAAATTGTTTGCAGCAAATTTGTTTGCTGCAAATTGTTTGTAGCACATTGTTTATGGCAAACTTTTTGTAGCAAATTGTTTACAGCAAATTGTTTGCAGCAAATTTGTTTACAGCAAATTGTTTGTAGCACATTGTTTGTAGCAAACTGTTTGTAGCAAATTGTTTGCAGCAAATTGTTTGTAGCAAATTGTTTGTAGCAAATTGTTTGCAGCAAATATGTTTGCAGCAAATTATTTGTAGCAAATTTGTTTGCAGCAAATTTGTTTGCAGCAAATTTGTTTGTAGGAAATTGTTTGCAGCAAATTTGTTTGCAGTAAACTGTTTGCAGCTTATTTGTTTGCAGCAAATTGTTTGTAGCAAATTGTTCGTAGAAAATTTTTTGCAGCAAATTGTTTGCAGCAAATTTGTTTGCAGCAAATTGTTTGTAGCACATTGTTTGTAGCAAACTGTTTGTAGCAAATTGTTTGCAGCAAATTGTTTGTAGCAAATTGTTTGTAGCAAATTGTTTGCAGCAAATATGTTTGCAGCAAATTATTTGTAGCAAATTTGTTTGCAGCAAATTTGTTTGCAGCAAATTTGTTTGTAGGAAATTGTTTGTAGCAAATTGTTTGTAGCAAATTGTTTGCAGCAAATTTGTTTGCTGCAAATTGTTTGTAGCACATTGTTTATGGCAAACTTTTTGTAGCAAATTGTTTACAGCAAATTGTTTGCAGCAAATTTGTTTACAGCAAATTGTTTGTAGCACATTGTTTGTAGCAAACTGTTTGTAGCAAATTGTTTGCAGCAAATTTGATTGTAGGAAATTGTTTGTAGCACATTGTTTGTAGCAAACTGTTTCTAGCAAATTGTTCGCAGAAAATTCTTTGCAGCAAAATTGTTAGCAGCAAATTTTTTGTAGTACATTGTTTGTAGCAAACTGTTTGTAGCAAATTGTGTGCAGCAATTTTGTTTGCAGCAAATGGTTTGTAGCAAATTTGTTTGCAGCAAATTGTTTGCATCAAATTTGTTTGTAGCAACTTGTTTGTAGGAAATTGTTTGTAGCAAAATGTTTGTAGCAAATTGTTTGCAGCAAATTTGTTTGCAGCAAATTATTTGTAGCAAATTTGTTTGCAGCAAATTTGTTTGCAGCAAATTGTTTGCAGCAAATTTGTTTGCAGCAAATTGTTTGCAGCAAATTGTTTGCAGCAAATTGTTTGCAGCAAATTGTTTGCAGCAAATTGTTTGCAGCAAATTTGTTTTCAGCAAATTGTTTGTAGCACATTGTTTGCAGCAAATTGTTTGCAGCAAAATTGTTTGCACCTAAATGTTTGTAGCAATTTGTTTGCAGCAAATTGTTTGTAGCAATTTGTTTGCAGCAAACTGTTTGTAGCAAACTGTTTGCAGCAAATTTGTTTGCAGCAAATTGTTTGTAGCAAATTGTTTGCAGAAAATTTGTTTGTAGGAAATTGTTTGTAGCAAATTGTTTGTAGCAAATTGTTTGCAGCAAATTGTTTGCAGCAAATTGTTTGCAGCAAATTTGTTTGCAGCAAATTATTTGTAGAAAATTTGTTTGCAGCAAATTTTTTGAAGCAAATTGTTTGCATCAAATTTGTTTGTAGCAATTTGTTTGCAGCGAATTTGTTTGCAGCTAATTAGTATTCAGCAAATTGAATGCAGCAAATTTGTTTGCACCAAATTGTTTGTAGCAAATTGTTTGTAGCAATTTGTTTGTAGAAAATTTGTTTTCAGCAAATTTGTTTGCAGCAAATTGTTTGTAGCACATTGTTTGTAGCAAACTTTTTGTAGCAAATTGTTTGCAGCAAATTTGTTTGCAGCAAATTTGTTTGTAGGAAATTGTTTGTAGCAAATTGTTTGTAGCAAATTGTTTGCAGCAAATTTGTTTGCTGCAAATTGTTTGTAGCACATTGTTTATAGCAAACTTTTTGTAGCAAATTGTTTACAGCAAATTGTTTGCAGCAAATTTGTTTGCAGCAAATTGTTTGTAGCAAATGTAGCAAATTGTTTGTAGCAAATTGTTTGTAGCAAATTGTTTGCAGCAAATTTGTTTGTAGGAAATTGTTTGTAGCAAATTGTTTGTAGCAAATTGTTTGTAGCAAATTGTTTGCAGAAAATTCGTTTGTAGGAAATTGTTTGTAGCACATTGTTTGTAGCAAACTGTTTGTAGCAAATTGTTTGCAGCAAATTGTTTGTAGCAAATTGTTTGCAACCTCAGCGAAAACTTTGCAGCAAACTGTTTGCAGCAAACTATTTGTACAAAAAATTGTTTGCAGCAAATTGTTTGCAACCCGTTGCAAAACTGTTCAGCAAACTTTTTCAAGGCCAACTTGTTTGCAGCAAATTGTTTGCAGCAAATTTGTTTGTAACAAATTGTTTGCAGCAAATTTGTTTGCAGCAAATTGGTTTGCAGGAAACTTGTTTGTAGCAAATTGTTTGAGCAAATTGTTAGCAAACTGTTTTAAAGCAAATTGTTTGCAGCAAATTGTTTGCAGCAAATTTGTTTGCAAGCAAATTGTTTGCAGCAAATTTTTTGCAGCAAATTTGTTTTCAGCAAATTGTTTGCGTTGCAAATTTGTTTGCAGCAAATTTGTTTGCAACGAAAATTGTTTGTAGAAATTTGTTTGTAGCAAACTTTGCTCAGCAAATGTTTGTAGAATTTTGCAGCAATGTTTGTAGCAAACTTTTTGCAGAAAACTTGTTTGTAGCAAATTGTTTGCAGCAAATTGTTTGCAGCAAATTTGTTTGCAGCAAATTTGTTTGTAGCAAATTGTTTGTAGCAAATTGTTTGTAGCAAATTGTTTGCAGCAAATTTGTTTGCTAGCAAATTGTTTGTAGCACATTGTTTGTAGCAAATTTATTTGTAGCAAATTTGTTTGTAGCAAATTGCTTGCAGCAAATTGTTTGCAGTGCAGCAAATTGTTTGTTGTTTGCAGCAAAATGGTTTGTAGCAAATTGTTTGCAGCAAATTTTGTAGCAAAATTGTTTGCAGCTAAATGTGTTTAGCAATTGTTTGCAGCAACAATTGTTTGATAGAAAATTTTTGTTGTTTGCAGCAAACTGTTTAGCAAACTCATTTGTAGCAAATTGTTTGCAGCAAATTTGTTTGCAGCAAATTTGTTTGTAGCAAATTGTTTGTAGCAAATTGTTTGTAGCAAATTTGTTTGTAGGAAATTGTTTGTAGCAAATTGTTTGTAGCAAACTGTTTTAGCAATTTTGCAGCAAACTGTTTGTAGCAAATTTTCCGCAGCAACTGACTGTAGCAACCTTGTTTCAGCAAATTGCTCCAGCAACTTGTTTGTGTTAAAAATTGTTTGCAGGAAAAAATTCTGCGTTTGTAGCAAACTTTAGAACATCTAGGAAATTGTTTTTCAGCAAATTTTCAGAAAACCGGTTTGCAGCAAATTGTTTGCAGCTAAATTGTCTTGTAGAAATTTGTTTGCAGCAAATTGTGTTGTAGAAAATTGTTTGTAGCAAATTTGTTTGCAACAAATTGTTTGTAGCAAATTGTTTGTAGCAAATTTGGTTTGTATTAGCAAATTGTTTGTAGCAAATTTGTTTGCAGCAAATTGTTTGCAGCAAATTGTTTGCAGCAAATTGTTTGCAGCAAATTGTTTGTAGCAAATTGTTTGTAGCAAATTGTTTGTAGCAAATTGTTTGTAGCAAATTTGTTTGCAGCAAATTGTTTGTAGCAAATTGTTTGTAGCAAATTGTTTGTAGCAAATTGTTTACAGCAAATTGTTTGTAGCAAATTGTTTGCAGCAAATTGTTTGTAGCAAATTGTTTGTAGCAAATTGTTTGCAGCAAATTGTTTGCAGCAAATTTGTTTGTAGCAAATTGTTTGTAGCAAATTGTTTGTAGCAAATTGTTTGCAGCAAATTTGTTTGCAGCAAATTGTTTGTAGCAAATTTGTTTGTAGCAAATTGTTTGCAGCAAATTGTTTGCAGCAAATTTGTTTGCAGCAAATTGTTTGTAGCACATTGTTTGTAGCAAACTGTTTGTAGCAAATTGTTTGTAGCAAATTGTTTGCAGGAAATTGTTTGTAGCAAATTGTTTGCAGCAAATTGTTTGTAGCAAATTTGTTTGCAGCAAATTTGTTTGCAGCAAATTGTTTGCAGCAAATTGTTTGTAGCAAATTGTTTGCAGCAAATTGTTTGTAGCAAATTGTTTGCAGCAAATTGTTTGTAGCAAAATTGTTTGCAGCAAATTGTTTGTAGCAAATTTGTTTGCAGCAAATTGTTTGTAGCAAATTGTTTGCAGCAAATTTGTTTGCAGCAAATTGTTTGTAGCAAATTGTTTGCAGCAAATTTGTTTGCAGCAAATTGTTTGCAGCAAATTGTTTGTAGCAAATTGTTTGTAGCAAATTGTTTGCAGCAAATTGTTTGCAGCAAATTATTTGCAGCAAATTTGTTTGCAGCAAATTGTTTGTAGCAAATTTGTTTGCAGCAAATTGTTTGTAGCAAATTGTTTGCAGCAAATTTGTTTGCAGCAAATTTGTTTGTAGCAATTTGTTTGTAGCAAATTGTTTGTAGCAAATTGTTTGCAGCAAATTGTTTGTAGCAAATTTGTTTGCAGCAAATTGTTTGTAGCAAATTTGTTTGCAGCAAATTGTTTGTAGCAAATTGTTTGCAGCAAATTTGTTTGTAGCAAATTGTTTGTAGCAAATTGTTTGCAGCAAATTTGTTTGTAGCAAATTGTTTGTAGCACATTGTTTGTAGCAAATTGTTTGCAGCAAATTTGTTTGCAGCAAATTGTTTGTAGCACATTTGTTTATAGCAAACTTTTTGTAGCAAATTGTTTGCAGCAAATTGTTTGCAGCAAATTTGTTTGCAGCAAATTGTTTGTAGCAAATTGTTTGCAGCAAATTGTTTGTAGCAAATTTGTTTGCAGCAAATTGTTTGCAGCAAATTGTTTGTAGCAAATTTTTTGTAGCAAATTGTTTGCAGCAAATTTGTTTGCAGCAAATTGTTTGTAGCAAATTGTTTGTAGCAAACTGTTTGTAGCAAATTGTTTGCAGCAAATTGTTTGCAGCAAATTTGTTTGCAGCAAATTGTTTGTAGCACATTGTTTGTAGCAAACTGTTTGTAGCAAATTTGTTTGCAGCAAAATTTTGTAGCAAATTTTGTAGCAAATTGTTTGCAGCAAATTTGTTTGTAGCAAATTGTTTGCAGCAAATTTGTTTGCAGCAAATTGTTTGTAGCAAATTGTTTGCAGCAAATTGTTTTGTAGCAAATTGTTTGCAGCAAATTGTTTGCAGCAAATTTGTTTGCAGCAAATTTGTTTGCAGCAAATTTGTTTGCAGCAAATTGTTTGTAGCAAATTTGTTTGCAGCAAATTGTTTGTAGCAAATTGTTTGCAGCAAATTGTTTGCAGCAAATTGTTTGTAGCAAATTGTTTGCAGCAAATTGTTTGCAGCAAATTGTTTGTAGCAAATTGTTTGCAGCAAATTGTTTGTAGCAAATTGTTTGCAGCAAATTTGTTTGTAGCAAATTTGTTTGCAGCAAATTGTTTGTAGCAAATTGTTTGCAGCAAATTGTTTGCAGCAAATTGTTTGCAGCAAATTTGTTTGCAGCAAATTGTTTGTAGCAAATTGTTTGAAGCAAATTTGTTTGTAGCAAATTGTTTGTAGCAAATTTGTTTGTAGCAAATTGTTTGTAGCAAATTGTTTGCAGCAAATTTGTTTGTAGCAAATTGTTTGCAGCAAATTGTTTGTAGAAAATTGTTTGCAGCAAATTGTTTGAAGCAAATTGTTTGCATCAAATTGTTTGTAGCAAATTTGTTTGCAGCAAATTTGTTTGCAGCTAATTAGTATTCAGCAAATTGAATGCAGCAAATTGTTTGCAGCAAATTGTTTGCAGCAAATTGTTTGCAGCAAATTTGTTTGCAGCAAATTATTTGTAGCAAATTTGTTTGCAGCAAATTTTTTGAAGCAAATTGTTTGCTTCAAATTTGTTTGTAGCAATTTGTTTGCAGCGAATTTGTTTGCAGCAAATTGTTTGTAGCACATTGTTTGTAGCAAACTTTTTGTAGCAAATTGTTTGCAGCAAATTTGTTTGCAGCAAATTTGTTTGTAGGAAATTGTTTGTAGCAAATTTGTTTGCAGCAAATTTGTTTGTAGGAAATTGTTTGTAGCAAATTTTTTGTAGCAAACTTTTTGTAGCAAATTGTTTACAGCAAATTTGTTTGCAGCAAATTGTTTGCAACAAATTGTTTGCAGCAAATTTGATTTGCAGCAAATTGTTTGTAGCACATTGTTTGTAGCAAATTGTTTGCACCTAAATGTTTGTAGCAATTTGTTTGCAGCAAATTGTTTGTAGCAAATTGTTTGTAGCAAATTGTTTGCAGCAAATTGTTTGTAGTAAATTGTTTCAGCAAATTGTTTGTAGCACATTGTTTGTAGCAAACTTTTTGCAGCAAATTGTTTGCAGCAAATTGTTTCTAGCAAAATTTGCTTGCAGCAAATTGTTTGTAGGAAATTGTTTGTAAGTAAATTGTTTGTAGCAAGTTTGTTTGCAGCAAATTTGTTTGCAGCAAATTGTTTGTAGCAAATTGTTTTATAGCAAATTATTTGTAGCAATTTTGTTTGCAGCAAATTGTTTGCAGCAAATTGTTTGCAGCAAATTGTTTGTAGCAAATTGTTTAGTAGCAAATTTATGTAGCAAATTGTTTGCAGCAAATTTGTTTGCAGCAAATTTGTTTGGTAGCAAATTTGTTTGCAGCAAATTGTTTGTAGCAAATTGTTTGTAGCAAATTTGTTGAGCAAATTGTTTGCAGCAAATTTGTTTGCAGCAAATTTGTTTGTAGCAAATTGTTTGTAGCAAATTGTTTGTAGCAAATTGTTTGCAGCAAATTTGTTT
>JAECWX010000306.1:0-56145 GCA_018151165.1 Drosophila arawakana | reverse complement strand
GCAAATTGTTTGCAACAAATTTGTTTGAAGCAAACTGTTTGTAGCAAATTTGTTTGCAAACAAATTGTTTGCAGCAACTGTTTGTAGCAAATTGTTTGCAGCAATTGTTTGCAGCAAATTGTTTGCAGCAAATTGTTTGCAGCAAATTTGTTTGCAGCAAATGTTTGCAAAACTTGTTTGCAGCAAAAACTTTTGCAGCAAACTGTTTGTAAGCAAACTGTTTGCAGCAAATTGTTTTGCAAAAAACAATTGTTTGCAGCAAATTTGTTTGCAGCAAAACTGTTTGTAACTGGTTTTGTTTGCAGCAAACTGTTTGCAAAATTGTTTGCTAGCAAATTGTTTGTAGCAAATTGTTTGAAGCTAAAGCAAACTGTTTGCAGCAAACTGTTTGCAGCAAAAAATTTCTTGAATTGTTTGCAGCAAATTGTTTGTAGCAAACTTGTTTGTAGCAAACTTGTTTGCAGCAAATGTTTGCAACAAACTGTTTGTAGCAAACTTGTTTGCAGCAAATTGTTTGCAGCAAAAAGTTTGCAGCAAATTGTTTGTGCGAAAATTTTTTGCAGCAAACTGTTTGCAGCAAATTTTGCAGCAAATTGTTTGCAGCAAATTGTTTGCAGCAAATTGTTTGCAGCAAACTGTTTGCAGCAAACTGTTTGCAGCAAATCGTTTGCAGCAAACTTGTTTGTAAGCAAATTGTTTGCAGCAAATTGTTTGCAGCAAATTTTTGCAGCAAATTGTTTGCAGCAAACCGTTTGCAGCAAACCTGTTTGCAGCAAATTGTTTGCAGCAAACTGTTTGCAGCAAACTGTTTGCACAAACTGTTTGCAGCAAAATTTTTTGCAGCAAACTGTTTGTAGCAAACCGTTTGCAGCAAATTGTTTGTAGCAAACCGTTTGCAGCAAAACTGTTTGTAGCAAATTGTTTGCAGCAAAATCAGCAAAACTTTTTGTAGCAAATTGTTTGCAAAATTGTTTGTAGCAAACTGTTTGCAGCAAATCGTTTGCACAAACTGTTTGCAGGTTGCAGCAAAACTGTTTGTAGCAAACTGTTTGCAGCAAATCTTGTTGCAGCAAATTGTTTGCAGCAAATTGTTTTTAAGCAAATTGTTTGCAAATTGTTTGCAAACCAAAATGTTTGCAGCAAATTGTTTGCAGCAAATTGTTTGCAGCAAATTCGTTTGCAACAAACTTGTTTGCAGCAAATTGTTTGCAGCAAATTGTTTGCAGCAAATTGTTTGCAGCAAACTTGTTTGCAGCAAATTGTTTGCAGCAAATTGTTTGCAGCAAATTGTTTGCAGCAAATTTGTTTGCAGCAAACTGTTTGCAGCAAATTTGTTTGCAGCAAATTGTTTGTAACAAAAATTGTTTGCAGCAAATTGTTTGCAGCAAATTGTTTGCAGCAAATTTGTTTGCAGCAAATTGTTTGCAGCAAATTGTTTGCAGCAAAAACTGTTTGCAGCAAATTGTTTGCAGCAAACTTGTTTGCAGCAAATTGTTTGCAGCAAATTGTTTGCAGCAAACTGTTTGCAGCAAATTGTTTGCAGCAAACTTGTTTGAAGCAAACTTGTTTGTAGCAAACTGTTTGCAGCAAAACTTGTTTGCAGCAAATTGTTTGCAGCAAAATTGTTTGCAGCAAATTGTTTGTAGCAAATTGTTTGCAGCAAACATTGTTTGCAGCAAATTGTTTGCAGCAAATTGTTTGCAGCAAAACTGTTTGCAGCAAATTTGTTTGCAGCAAATTTGTTTGCAGCAAATTTGTTTGCAGCAAATTTGTTTGCAGCAAATTTGTTTGCAGCAAATTGTTTGCAGCAAACTGTTTGCAGCAAATTGTTTGCAGCAAATTTGTTTGCAGCAAATTGTTTGCAGCAAATTGTTTGCAGCAAATTGTTTGCAGCAAATCGTTTGTAGCAAATTGTTTGCAGCAAATTGTTTGCAGCAAACCTTGCAGCAAAACTGTTTGCAGCAAATTGTTTGCAGCAAACTTTGTTTGCAGCAAATTGTTTGCAGCAAATTGTTTGCAGCAAATTGTTTGTAGCAAAATTGTTTGCAGCAAACTGTTTGTAGCAAACTGTTTGTAGCAAACTCATTTGCAGCAAACTGTTTTGCAGCAAATTGTTTGCAGCAAATTGTTTGTAGCAAATCGTTTGCAGCAAACTGTTTGCAGCAAACTGTTTGTAGCAAACTGTTTGCAGCAAATTGTTTGCAGCAAACTGTTTGCAGCAAATTGTTTGCAGCAAATCGTTTGCAGCAAATCGTTTGCAGCAAACTGTTTGCAGCAAACTGTCTGGCAGCAAATTGTTTGCAAAATTGTTTGCAGCAAATTGTTTGCAGCAAACTGTTTGCAGCAAATTGTTTGCAGCAAATTGTTTGCAGCAAATTGTTTGCAGCAAAATTTGTTTGCAGTAGCAAACTGTTTGTAGCAAACTGTTTGCAGCAAAATTGTTTGCAGCAAACTTGTTTGCAGCAAAAACTGTTTGCAGCAAACTGTTTGCAGCAAATTGTTTGTAGCAAACTGTTTGCAAAATTGTTTGCAGCAAAATTGTTTGCAGCAAACTTGTTTGTAGCAAACTGTTTGCAGCAAATTGTTTGCAGCAAATTGTTTGTAGCAAACTGTTTGCAGCAAATTGTTTGCAGCAAATTGTTTGCAGCAAACTGTTTGCAGCAAATTGTTTGCAGCAAACTGTTTGCAGCAAATTGTTTGCAGCAAATTGTTTGCAGCAAATTGTTTGCAGCAAATTGTTTGTTAAATTGTTTGCAGCAAACTGTTTGCAGCAAACTTGTTTGCAGCAAATGTTTTGCAAACTGTTTGCAGCAAATTTGTTTGTAGCAAAATTGTTTGCAGCAAATTGTTTGCAGCAAATTGTTTGCAGCAAATTTGTTTGCAGCAAATTGTTTGCAGCAAATTGTTTGTAGCAAATTGTTTGCAGCAAATTGTTTGCAGCAAATTGTTTGCAGCAAATTGTTTGTAGCAAATTGTTTGCAGCAAATTGTTTGCAGCAAATTGTTTGCAGCAAATTGTTTGCAGCAAATTGTTTGTAGCAAAACTGTTTGTAGCAAACTGTTTGCAGCAAATTGTTTGCAGCAAATTGTTTGTAGCAAATTGTTTGCAGCAAATTGTTTGCAGCAAATTGTTTGGCAGCAAATTGTTTGCAGCAAATTGTTTGGTTGCAGCAAATTTGTTGCAGCAAACTGTTTTGCAGCAAATTGTTTGCAGCAAAATTGTTTGCAGCAAATTGTTTGCAGCAAATTGTTTGTAAAATCATTTGCAGCAAATTGTTTGCAGCAAATTGTTTGCAGCAAATTGTTTGCAGCAAATTGTTTGCAGCAAATTGTTTGTAGCAAACTGTTTGCAGCAAATTGTTTGCAGCAAAACTTGTTTGCAGCAAACTGTTTGGTAAAAATTTTGCAGCAAATTTGTTTGCAGCAAATTGTTTGTAAAATTGTTTGCAGCAAATTGTTTGCAGCAAATTGTTTGCAGCAAATTTTTTGTAGCAAATTGTTTGCAGCAAATTTTTGCAAAAATTGTTTGCAGCAAACTGTTTGCAGCAAATGCAAAATCGTTTGTAGCAAATTGTTTGTAGCAAATTGTTTGCAGCAGCAAATTGTTTGCAGCAAACTGTTTGTAGCAAATTGTTTGTTGCAAAATTGTTTGCAGCAAATTGTTTGCAGCAAACTGTTTGTAACAAACTGTTTGCAGCAAATTGTTCGCAAACAAATTGTTGCAAACAAATTTTTGCAGCAAATTGTTTGCAGCAAAATGTTTGCAGCAAATTGTTTGTAGCAAATTGTTTGCAGCAAATTTGTTTGTAGCAAATTGTTTGCAGCAAATTGTTTGTAGCAAATTTTTTGCAGCAAATTGTTTAGCAACTTGTTTGCAGCAAATTGTTTGTAGCAAATTGTTTGCAGCAAATTGTTTGCAGCAAAATTTTTTGCAGCAAACTGTTTGCAGCAAATTGTTTGCAGCAAATTTGTTTGGAGCAAATTGTTTGCAGCAAATTGTTTGCAGCAAATTGTTTGCAGCAAATTCGTTTGCAGCAAACTGTTTGCAGCAAATTGTTTGCAGCAAATTTGTTTGCAGCAAATTTGTTTGCAGCAAATTGTTTGTAGCAAATTGTTTGCAGCAAATTGTTTGCAGCAAATTTGTTTGCAGCAAATTGTTTGCAGCAAATTGTTTGCAGCAAATTGTTTGCAGCAAATTGTTTGCAGCAAAACTGTTTGCAGCAAATTGTTTGCAGCAAACTGTTTGCAGCAAATTGTTTGCAGCAAATTGTTTGCAGCAAATTGTTTGCAGCAAATTTGTTTGCAGCAAACTGTTTGTTGCAACTTTGCAGCAAAACTGTTTGCAGCAAACTGTTTGCAGCAAATTGTTCCAGAACAAATTGTTTGCAGCAAACTGTTTGCAGCAAAACCTTTGCAGCAAATTGTTTGCAAAAATCATTTGCAGCAAATTGTTTGCAGCAAACCTGTTTGCAGCAAATTGTTTGCAGCAAATTGTTTGCAGCAAATTGTTTGCAGCAAATTGTTTGCAGCAAATTGTTTGCAGCAAATTGTTTGTAGCAAATGTTTTTGCAGCAAACTTGTTTGCAGCAAATTGTTTGTTTGCAGCAAATCATTCAAATTGTTTCAGCAAAAAATTATTTGCAGCAAACTGTTTGTAGAAATTGTTTGCAGCAAATTGTTTGCAGCAAAAACTGTTTTGTAGCAAATTGTTTGCAGCAAATTTGTTTGCCAAATTGTTTGCAGCAAATTGTTTGCAGCAAATTGTTTGCAGCAAATTTTTTTGCAGCAAATTGTTTGCAGCAAATTGTTTGCAGCAAATTGTTTGCAGCAAATTGTTTGCAGCAAAATGTTTGTAACAAACTGTTTGTAGCAAATTGTTTGCAGCAAATTGTTTGCAGCAAATTGTTTGCAGCAAATTGTTTGCAGCAAACTTGTTTGCAGCAAATTGTTTGCAGCAAATTGTTTGCAGCAAAACTGTTTGCAGCAAACTGTTTGCAGCAAATTGTTTGCAGCAAACTGTTTGCAGCAAATTGTTTGCAGCAAATTGTTTGCAGCAAATTGTTTGCAGCAAATTGTTTGCAGCAAATTTGTTTGCAGCAAATTGTTTGTAGCAAATTGTTTGCAGCAAATTTGTTTGTAGCAAAATTGTTTGCAGCAAATTGTTTGCAGCAAATTGTTTGCAGCAAATTGTTTGCAGCAAATTGTTTGCAGCAAATTGTTTGGCAGCAAATTGTTTGCAGCAAACCTTGTTTGCAGCCAAATTGTTTGTAGCGAACTGTTTGCAGCAAATTGTTTGCAGCAAATTGTTTTGCAGCAAATTGTTTGCAGCAAATTGTTTGCAGCAAATTGTTTGCAGCAAATTGTTTGCAACAAATTGTTTGCAGCAAATTGTTTGCAGCAAATTGTTTGCAGCAAATTGTTTGCAACAACCTTTTGCAGCAAATTGTTTGCAGCAAATTGTTTGCAGCAAATTGTTTGCAGCAAATTGTTTGTAGCAAATTGTTTGTAGCAAATTGTTTGCAGCAAATTGTTTGCAGCAAATTGTTTGCAGCAAATTGTTTGCAGCAAATTGTTTGTAGCAAATTGTTTGCAGCAAATTGTTTGCAGCAAACTGTTTGCACATTGTTTGCAGCAAATTGTTTGTAGCAAATTGTTTGTAGCAAACTGTTAAAGGTAGCAAATTTTGCAGCAAATTGTTTGTAGCAAATTTGTTTGCAGCAAATTGTTTGCAGCAAATTGTTTGCAGCAAATTGTTTGTAGCAAATTGTTTGGTTTGCAGCAAATTGTTTGCAGTAAATTATTTGTTGCAGCAAATTGTTTGCAGCAAATTGTTTGCAAATTTGTTTGCAGCAAATTGTTTGTAGCAAATTGTTTGTAGCAAATTGTTTGCAGCAAACTGTTTGCAGCAAATTGTTGCAACGAAACTGTTTGCAGCAAATTGTTTGCAGCAAATTGTTTGCAGCAAACTGTTTGTGTGCAGCAAATTGTTTGCAAACCAGAAAATTGTTTGCAGCAAATCATTTGTGTTTGCAGCAAATTGTTTGCAGCAAATTGTTTGTCAGCAATTGTTTGCAGAAAATTGTTTGCAGCAAATTGTTTGTAGCAAATTGTTTGCAGCAAATTGTTTGCAGCAAATTTGTTTGCAGCAAATCTGTTTGCAGCAAATTGTTTGCAGCAAATTGTTTGCAGCAAATTTGTTTGCAGCAAATTGTTTGTAGCAAAATTGTTTGTAGCAAATTGTTTGCAGCAAATTGTTTGCAGCAAAATTGTTTGCAGCAAATTGTTTGCAGCAAATTGTTTGTAGCAAATTTGTTTGCAGCAAATTGTTTGTAGCAAATTGTTTGCAGCAAATTGTTTGCAGCAAATTGTTTGTAGCAAATTGTTTGTAGCAAATTGTTTGCAGCAAATTGTTTGCAGCAAATTGTTTGCAGCAAATTGTTTGCAGCAAATTGTTTGCAGCAAATTGTTTGCAGCAAATTGTTTGTAACAAATTGTTTGCAGCAAATTGTTTGCAGCAAATTGTTTGCAGCAAATTTGTTTGCAGCAAATTGTTTGCAGCAAATTGTTTGCAGCAAATTTGTTTGCAGCAAATTGTTTGCAAAAATTGTTGCAAAAATTGTTTGTAGCAAATTGTTTGCAGCAAATTGTTTGAAAAACCGTCTGCAAATCGTTTGCAGCAAATTGTTTGTAGCAAATTGTTTGCAGCAAATTGTTTGCAGCAAATTGTTGCAGCAAATTTGTTTGCAGCAAAACTGTTTGCAGCAAATTGTTTGCAGCAAATTGTTTGCAGCAAATTGTTTAAAAGCAAATTTGTTTGTAGCAAATTGTTTGCAGCAAATTGTTTGCAGCAAATTTGTTTGCAGCAAATTTTTGCAGTAAATTGTTTGCAGCAAATTTGTTTGTAGCAAATTGTTTGCAGCAAATTTGTTTGCAGCAAAACTGTTTGTAGCAAATTGTTTGCAGCAAACTGTTTGCAGCAAATTGTTTGCAGCAAATTTGTTTGCAGCAAACTGTTTGCAGCAAATTGTTTGTAGCAAATTGTTTGCAGCAAACTTGTTTGCAGCAAATTGTTTGCAGCAAATTTGTTTGCAGCAAATTGTTTGCAAAATTGTTTGCAGCAAACTTGTTTGCAGCAAATTTGTTTGCAGCAAATTGTTTGTAGCAAATTGTTTGCAGCAAAATTTGTTTGCAGCAAACTTGTTTGCAGCCAAATTGTTTGTAGCAAATTGTTTGTAGTATTGTTTGCAGCAAATTGTTTGCAGCAAATTGTTTGAGCAAATTGTTTGCAAAATTTGTTTGCAGCAAATTGTTTGCAGCAAATTGTTTGCAGCAAATTGTTTGTAGCAAAATTGTTTGCAGCAAAATTGTTTGCAGCAAACTGTTTGCAGCAAATTGTTTGCAGCAAACTTTTGCAGCAAACTTTTGCAGCAAATTGTTTGCAGCAAATTTGTTTGCAGCAAATTGTTTGCAGCAAATTGTTTGTAGCAAACTGTTTGAAGCAAATTGTTTGAATGTTTCAGCAAATTGTTTGCAAAAATTGTTTGCAAAAATGTTTGTAGCAAATTGTTTGCAGCAAATTGTTTGTAGCAAATTGTTTGCAACAAAATTGTTTGCAGCAAATTTTGCAGCAAATTGTTTTGCACAAATTGTTTGCAGCAAATTGTTTGCAGCAAATTTGTTTGCAGCAAATTGTTTGCAGCAAATTCGTTTGTAGCAAATTGTTTGCAGCAAATTGTTTGCAGCAAATTGTTTGAAACAAATTGTTTGCAGCAAATTGTTTGCAGACAAATTTGTTTGCAGCAAATTGTTTTGTTTGCAGCAAATTGTTTGCAGCAAATTGTTTGCAGCAAATTGTTTGCAGCAAATTTGTTTGTAGCAAATTGCAAAAATTGTTGCAGCAAATTGTTTGCAGCAAATCTGTTTGCAGCAAATTGTTTGCAGCAAATTGTTTGCACCAAATTTTAAAGCAAATTGTTTGTAGCAAATTGTTTGTAGCAATTGTTCGCAACAAATTGTTTGCAGCAAATTGTTTGCAGCAAATTGTTTGCAGCAAATTTGTTTGCAGCAAATTGTTTGCAGCAAATTTTGTAGCAAAATTTGTTTGCAAAATTTGTTTGTGCAGCAAATTATAAATTGTCACAGCAAACTGTTTGTAAGCAAATTGTTTGCAGCAAATTGTTTGCAGCAAATTTTTGCAACAAATTGTTTGCAGCAAATTGTTTGCAGCAAATTGTTTGTAGCAAACTGTTTGTAGCAAATCTGTTTGCAGCAAATTGTTTGCAGCAAATTGTTTGCAGCAAATTGTTTGCAGCAAATTGTTTGCAAAAATTGTTTGCAGCAAATTGTTTGCAGCAAATTGTTTGCAGCAAATTGTTTGTTGCAACAAATTGTTTGCAGAAACTGTTTGCAGAAAACTTGTTTGCAGCAAAATTGTTTGTAGCAAATTGTTTGCAGCAAATTGTTTGCAGCAAATTGTTTGCAGCAAATTGTTTGCAGCAAATTGTTTTGCAGCAAATTGTTTGCAGCAAATTGTTTGCAGCAAATTGTTTGCAGCAAATTTGTTTGTAGCAAATTGTTTGCAGCAAATTGTTTGCAGCAAATTTGTTTGTAGCAAATTGCTTGCAGCAAATTGTTTGCAGCAAATTGTTTGCAGCAAATTGTTTGCAGCAAATTTGTCTGCATGCAAATTGTTTGCAGCAACTTGTTTGCAGCAAATTGTTTGCAGCAAATTGTTTGCAGCAAATTGTTTAAGCAAATTGTTTGTAGCAAATTGTTTGTAGCAAATTGTTTGCAGCAAATTGTTTGCAGCAAATTGTTTGCAGCAAATTGTTTGTAGCAAATTGTTTGCAGCAAATTGTTTGCAGCAAATTGTTTGCAGCAAATTGTTTGCAGCAAATTGTTTGCAACAAATTGTTTGCAGCAAATTTGTTTGCAGCAAATTGTTTGCAGCAAATCTGTTTGCAACAAATTGTTTGCAGCAAATTGTTTGCAGCAAATTGTTTGCAGCAAACTGTTTGTAGCAAATTGTTTGGCAGCAAATTGTTTGCAGCAAATTGTTTGCAGCAAATTGTTTGCAGCAAATTGTTTGCAGCAAATTTGTTTGCAGCAAATTGTTTGCAGCAAATTGTTTGTAGCAAATTGTTTGCAGCAAATTTGTTTGCAGCAAATTGTTTGCAGCAAATTGTTTGCAGCAAATTGTTTGCAGCAAATTGTTTGCAGCAAATTGTTTGCAGCAAATTGTTTGTAGCAAATTGTTTGCAGCAAATTGTTTGCAGCAAATTGTTTGCAGCAAATTGTTTGTAGCAAATTTGTTTGCAGCAAATTGTTTGCAGCAAATTGTTTGCAGCAAATTGTTTGCAGCAAATTGTTTGCAGCAAATTGTTTGCAGCAAATTTTTGCAGCAAATTGTTTGCAGCAAAATTCTTGCCAATTTGTTTGCAGCAAATTGTTTGCAGCAAATTTGTTTGCACCAAATTGTTTAGCAAATGTTTGTAAAATTGTTTGTAGCAAATTTGTTTGTAGCAAATTGTTTGCTACAAATTGTTTGCAGCAAATTGTTTGCAGCAAATTTGTTTGCAAAAACTGTTTGCAGCAAACTTTTGTTTGCAGCAAATTGTTTGCAGCAAATTTGTTTGCAGCAAATTGTTTGCAGCAAATTGTTTGCAGCAAATTGTTTGCAGAAAATTGTTTGCAGCAAATTGTTTGCAGCAAAATTGTTTGGGAGCAAATTGTTTGCAGCAAATTGTTTGTAGCAAATTGTTTGCAGCAAATTTGTTTGTAGCAAATTGTTTGCAGCAAATTTGTTTGTAAGCAAATTGTTTGCAGCAAATTGTTTGTAGCAAATTGTTTGTAGCAAATTGTTTTCAGTAAATTAATTTGTAGCAAATTGTTTGCAGCAAATTGTTTGCAACAAATTGTTTGCAGAAAATTGTTTGTAGATAACTTGTTGTAGCAAATTGTTTGCGCAAAGCAAATTGTTTGCAGCAATTTGTTTGCAGCAAATTGTTTGTAACAAATTGTTTGTAGCGAACTGTTTGTAGTTAAAATTGTTTGCGGCAAATTTCTTGCAGCAAATTGTTTGAAGCAAATTGTTTGGATAGAGAATTGCTTGCAGCAAATTGTTTGCAGCAAATTTGTTTGGCAGCAAATTGTTTGTAATTTCAAATTGTTTGTAGCGAATTGCTTGCAGCAAATTGTTTGCAGCAAACTCTTTTTTGCAGCAAATTGCTTGCAGCAAATTGTTTGTAGCAAATTGTTTGCAGCAACGAGAGCAGCAAATTGTTTGTAACAAATTGTTTGTAGCGAATTGCTGCTTGCAACTTTGTTTGCGGCAAAATCATTTGCAGCAATCATTCGCAAGCAACCTTGTCTGCAAAGCCAAAATCATCTGTACCCAAATCATTCTTTGCAGCAAACTTGTCTGGCAAGAAAATTTGTTAGCAGCAAACTGGGTTTGGGGCGTTAAAACTTGTTTCGGCAGCAAACTGTTTGCAGAAAATTTGTTGGGCAGCAAAATCATTTCGGCAAGCTGCAAATCGGTTTTGCAGCGAATCAGTTTGCAGCAAAATCCTTGTTCTTGCGTTTGGGAAACTGTTTCCGAACAAATCATTTGGTAGCGAACTGTTTAGAGAAAATCCTTGTTTAGTAAGCAAACTGCTTGCAGCAACTGTTTTGCAGCAAATCATTCGGCAGCAAATTTGTTTGAAGCAAATTGCTTTGTATCAAATTGTTTGTAGCGAATTGTTTGCAGCAAATTATTTGCATCAAACTGTTTGCAAGCAAGCTTTGTTTGCAGCAAATTTGTTTGCAGAAATTTGTGTGCACTTAATTGTTGGTAGCAAATTGTTTGTAGCAAATTGTTTGTAGCAAATTGTTTGTAGCAAATTGTTTCCACATAGGGAATTATTTAGAAGCAAATTGTTTGCAGCAAATTTGTTTGTAGAGCAAATTTGTTTGCAGCAAATTGTTTGCAGCAAATTGTTTGCAGCAAATTTGTTTGCACAATTTGTTTGCAGCAAATTGGTTTGTGTCAAATTGTTTGTAGCAACTTGTCTGAGCCGCAAAACTGTTTGCAGCTAAACTGCTTGCAGAATGAAACTATCTCCAAAACCTTGTTCGCGTTAAAACTGTCTGGCAGCAACCGTTTGCAGCAAACTCAAGCCAGCCAAACTGTTTGTAAAGCAAACTGTTTCGCGTTAAACTGTTTCCACAGCAAATCATCTTTTATGGAGCAAACTGTCTGGGCAAGTTGAAATCCAGCACCAAACTTGTTTGTGGTGTTGGAGGAAATCAGTTTGCGGGAAAATCATGCCTGCGTTGCTGTTGTTTGCAGCAAACTGTCTATACAGTAACCTGTTAGCAGCAACTGCTTCGCGTTAAACTGGTTTTAAAGCCAAACTGTTTGTAGCAACTTGGTTTGCGAGCAGTAAAACTGTTTGCAGCAAATTTGTTTGCAGCAAATCTTGTGCGCACTAAATTGTTTGCAGCAACTTGTTTGTAGCAAACTTGTTTGAAGCAAATTTGTTTAGAGCAATTGTTTGCAGAAAATTTGTTAGTAGCAACTTGTTTGCAGCCAAATTGTTTGCAGCAAATTGTTTGTAGAAAATTTGTTAGTAGCAAATTGTAGTGTACAAAGTTTAAGCAAATTGTTTGTAGTAAATTGTTTGCAGCAATTTGTTTGCAGCAAATTGTTTGTAGCAAATTGTTTGCAGAAGAAAATTTGTTAGTAGCAAATTATGCAGCAAATTGTTTGCAAC
This sequence comes from Drosophila arawakana, assembly GCA_018151165.1. Classification (NCBI taxonomy): domain Eukaryota; kingdom Metazoa; phylum Arthropoda; class Insecta; order Diptera; family Drosophilidae; genus Drosophila; species Drosophila arawakana. Next base: position 44,390 of record JAECWX010000306.1, on the reverse strand, counting down.
AAATTGTTTGCAGCAAATTGTTTGCAGAAAATTTGTTAGTAGCAAATTGTTTGCAGCAAATTGTTTGCAGCAAATTGTTTGCAGCAAATTGTTTGCAGAAAATTTGTTAGTAGCAAATTGTTTGCAGCAAGTTTGTTTGCAGCAAATTGTTTGTAGCAAATTGTTTGTAGCAAATTGTTTGTAGCAAAGTTGTTTACGCAGCAAATTGTTGGCAGCAAATTGTTTTGCAATAAGAAGTTTAACTACAGCAAATTGTTTGTAGCAAATTGTTTGTAGCAAATTGTTTGAAGCAAATTGTTTGTAGCAAATTGTTTGCAGCAAATTGTTTGCAGCAAATTGTTTTCAGCAAATTGTTTGCAGCAAATTGTTTGCAGCAAGTTTGTTTGCAGCAAATTGTTTGTAGCAAATTGTTTGAAGCAAATTGTTTGTAGCAAATTGTTGTAGCGAATTGTTTGCAACAAATTATTAGCATCAAACTGTTTGCAGTAAGAATTGTTTGCAGCAAATTCGTTTGCAGCAAATTCTTCGCCACACACCCCAGCAGCAAATTGTTTTGCAGCGAATTCTTCGCCACACACATTTTGCAACAAATTGTTTGCAGAAAATTTGTTAGTAGCAAATTGCTTGCAGCAAATTGTTTGTAGCAAATTGTTTGCAGCAATTATTTGCATCAAATTGTTTGCAGTAAATTGTTTGCAGCAAAATTCGTTTGCAGCAAATTCTTCGCCACACATTTTTGCACGCAAATTGTTGTAACAAGAATTGTTTACTAACAAAGTTTGTTTGCAGCAAATTTTTTTGTTTGTAACAAATTGTTTGCAATATATTGAAGCAAATTGTTTGTATCAAATTGTTTGTAGCGAATTGTTTGCAGCAAATTTATTTTGCATCATATTGTTTGCAGCAAGTTTGTTTGCAGGAAATTGTTTGCAGCAAATTTGTGTGCACTAAATTGTTTGTAGCAAATTGTTTGTAGCAAATTGTTTGTAGCAAATTGTTTGTAGCAAATTGTTTGCAGCAAATTAAATTTGTAGCAAATTGTTTGCAGCAAATTGTTTGCAACAAAAATTGTTGCAGCAAATTTATTTGTAACAAATTGTTTGCAGCAAATTGTTTGCAGCAAATTGTTTGAAGCAAATTGTTTGTAGCAAATTGTTTGTAGCGAATTGTTTGCAGCCAAATTCTTCGCCACACATTTTTTTTGCAGCAAATTGTTTACAGAAAATTTGTTAGTAACCAAGTGCTTGCAACAAAATTGTTTGCAGCAAATTGTTTGCGGAAAATTTGTTAGTAACAAATTGCTTTGCAGCAAATTGTTTGTAGCAAATTTTTTGCAGCAAATTTGTTTGCAGCAAATTGTTTGTAACAAATTGTTTGTAGCGAATTGTTTGCAGAAAATTTGTTAGTAGCAAATTGCTTGCAGCAAATTGTTTGCAGAAAATTTGTGAGTAGCAAATTGCTTGCAGCAAATTGTTTGCAGAAAATTGTTTGCAGCAAATTTGTGTGCACTAAATTGTTTGTAGCAAATTGTTTGTAGCAAATTGTTTGTAGCAAATTGTTTGTATCAAATTGTTTGTAGCGAATTGTTTGCAGCAAATTATTTGCATCAAATTGTTTGCAGCAAGTTTGTTTGGCAGCGCAAATTGTTTGCAGCAAATTTGTAGCACTAAATTGTTTGTAGCAAATTGTTTGTAGCAAATTGTTTTGTAGCAAATTGTTTGTAGCAAATTTTTTGCAGCAAGTTGTTTGTAGCAAATTGTTTGTAACAAATTGTTTGTAGCGAATTGTTTGCAGAAAATTTGTAAGTAGCAAATTGCTTGCAGCAAATTGTTTGCAGAAAATTTGTTAGTAGCAAATTGCTTGCAGCAAATTGTTTGCAGCAAATTGTTTGTAGCAAATTGTTTGAAGCAAATTGTTTGTATCAAATTGTTTGTAGCGAATTGTTTGCAGCAAATTATTTGCATCAAATTGTTTGCAGCAAGTTCATTTTGTTTGCAGCAAATTGTTAGCAGCAAATTGTTTGCAGCAAGTTTGGTTGCAGTCAACTTGTTTGCATGCAATTTGCCTGTGCACCTAAATTGTTGCTTAGCAAACTGTTTGCAGCAAATTGTTTGTAGCATAAGTGTTTGTAGCAAATTGTTTGTAGCGAATTGTTTACAGCAAATTGTTTGCAGCAAATTGTTTTGTAGCAAATTTGTTTGAAACAAATTGTTTGCAGCAAATTGTTTGCAGCAAATTATTTGCAGCAAATTTGTTTGCAGCCAATTTGTTCGTAGCAAATTGTTTGCAGCAAATTTGTTTGTAGCAAATTGTTTGCAGCAAATTGTTTGCAGCAAATTGTTTGCAGCCAAATTGTTTGCAGCAAATTGTTTGCAGCAAATTGGTTTGTAACAAATTGTTTGTAGCAAATTGTTTGTAGCCTAATTGTTTGTTGCAAATTGTTTGCAGCAAATGGATTTGCAACAAATTGTTTGTAACAAATTGTTTGCAGCAAATTTGTAAGCAGCAAATTCGTTTGCAGCAAATTGTTTGCAGCAAATTGTTGGTAGCAAATAGGTTTGCAGCAAATTGTTTGCAGCAAATTGTTTGCAGCAAATTGTTTGCAGCAAATTTGTTTGTAACAAATTTGTTTGTAGCAAATTTGTTTGGAGCAAATTGTTCGCATGAAATTGTTTGCAAATTTGTTTGCAGCAAATTGTTTGCAGAAAATTGTTAGCAGCAAATTGTTTGCAGCAAATTTGTTCGCAGCAAATTGTTTGCAGCAAATTGTTTGCAGCAAATTTGTTTGCAGCAAATTTGTTTGCAGCAAATTGTTTGTAGCCAATATGTTTGCAGCACATTGTTTGCAGAAAATTATTTGCAGCAAATTGTTTGCAGCAAATTGTTTGCAGCAAACTGTTTGTAGCAAATTGTTTGTAGCGAATCTTTTGTAGCAAATTGTTTTTCGCAAATTGTTTGCGGCAAACTGTGTGCAGCAAATTTTTTTGCAGCAAATTGTTTGCAGCAAATTTATTTGCAGCAAACTGTTTGTAGCAAATTGTTTGCAGGAAAGGTTTGAGCAGCAAATTTGTTTGCAACAAAATTGTTTGCAACAAATTGTTTGCAGCAAATTGTTTGCAGCAAATTGTTTTGCAAATTGTTTGCAAAATTGTTTGTAGTCTGGTTTGTAGCAAATTGTTTGCAGCGAAATTGTTTTGCAACAAATTGTTTGCAAGAAAATTTTTTTGCAGCAAATTGTTTGCAGCAAATTGTTTGCAACAAATTGTTTGCAGCAAATTGTTTGTAGCAAATTGTTTGCAAAAAATTGTTTGCAGCAAATTGTTTGAGCAAATTGTTACCAGCAAATTGTTTGTAGGAAATTGTTTATAGCAAATTGTTTGCAGCAAATTTGTTTGCAGCAAATTGTTTGTAGCAAATTGTTTGTAGCAAATTGTTTCTAGCAAATTGTTTATAGCAAATTGTTTGCAGCAAATTGTTTGCAACAAATTGTTTGCAACAAATTGTTTGTAGCAAATTGTTTGCAGCAAATTGTTTAAAGCAAATTGTTTGCAGCAAATTGTTTGCAACAAATTGTTTTGCAGCAAATTGTTTGCAACAAATTGTTTGCAGCAAATTGTTTGCAACAAATTGTTTGCGTACCAAATTATTTGCAGCAAATTGTTTACAACAAATTGTTTTTAGCAAATTGTTTTCAGCAAATTGTTTGCAGCAAATTGTTTATATCAAATTGTTTGCAGCAAATTGTTTGCAGCGAATTGTTTGCAGCAAATTGTTTGCAGCAAATTGTTTGCAGTAAATTGTTTGCACCAAAATTGTTTATAGCAAATTGTTTGCAGCAAATTGTTTGCAGCAAATTGTTAGCGTAACAAATTGTTTGTAGCCAAATTGTTTGTAGCAAATTGTTATGTTTGCGCCAGATTATTTGCAGCACAATTGTTTGTAGCTTAAATTGTTTGTAGCAAATTATTTGCAGCAAGATTGTTTGTAGCACATTGTTTGTTGTAGCAACTTAGGAGCGGCCAATTTGTTTGTAGCCGATTGTTTGTTGCAAATTATTTGGCAGCAAAATGTTTGCAGCAAATTTGTTTGTAGCAAATTGTTTAAAAGCAGATTTGTTTGCAGAAAAATGTTTGCAGCAAATTTGGTTTGCGGCTAATTGTTTGCAGCAAATTTGTTTGCACCAAATTGTTTGCACCAAATTGTTTGCACCAAATTGTTTGTAGTAAATTGTTTTGCAGCAAATTTGTTTGCAGCTTAAACTGTTTGTAACAAAATTGTTTAAAACAGCGAATCTTTAGTAGCAAATTGTTTTCCGCAAATTGTTTGCGGCAAGCGTAAGCACTGTAATGCGGCAAATTGTTTTTCAGCAAATTGTTTGCAGCAAAAATTGTTCGCAGCAAATTGTTTGCAGCAAATTTGTTTGCAGCAAACTGTGTGCAGCAAATTTTTTTGCAGCAAATTGTTTGAAGCAAATTTTTTTGCAACAAATTGTTTGCAGCAAATTTGTTTGTAGCAAATTGCTTGCAGTAAATTGATTGCAGCAATTGCAAATTATTTGCAGCAAATTTGCCTTGCAGCAAATTTTTTGCAGCAAATTGTTTGCAGCAAAATGTTTGCAGCAAATTTGTTTGTAGCAAATTGTTTAAAGCAAATTTTTTTGCAGCAAATTGTTTGCAGCAAATTTTTTGCAGCAAATTGTTTGTAACGAATCTTTTGGAGCAAATTGTTTGCAGCACATTGTTTGCAGAAAATTATTTGCAGCAAATTGTTTGCAGCAAAATGTTTGCAGCAAATTTTTTGCAGCAAATTGTTTGCATCAAATTTTTTGCAACAAATTGTTTGCAGCAAATTGTTTGCAACAAATTGTTTGCAACAAATTTTTTTGTAGCAAATTGTTTGCAGCAAATTGTTTGCAACAAATTTGTTTTGCAGCAAATTGTTTGCAGCAAATTGTTTGTAGCAAATTGTTTGCAGCAAATTTGTTTGCAACAAATTGTTTGCAGCAAATTATTTGCAGCAAATTGTTTGTAGCAAATTGTTTGTTGCAAATTATTTGCAGCAAATTTGTTTGCAGCAACTTTGTTTGTAGCAAATTGCTTGCAGCAAATTGTTTGTAGCAAATTTGTTTGCAGCAAATTGTTTGTAGCGAATTGTTTGCACCAAATTGTTTGCAGCAAATTGTTTACAGCAAATTTGTTTAAAGCCAATTGTTTGCAGCAAATTGTTTGCAGCAAATTGTTTGTAGCGAATCTTTTTGTTTGCAGCAAATAGTTTGCAGAAAATTATTTGCAGCAAATTGTTTGCAGCAAATTTGTTCGCAGCCAATTGTTTGCAGCAAATTGTTTGCAGCCAATTTGTTTGCAGCAAATTTGTTTGCAGCAAATTGTTTGTTGCAAATTGTTAGTAGCAAATTGTTTGTAGCAAATTGTTTGTAGCGAATTGTTTGCACCAAATTGTTTGCAGCAAATTGTTTGCAGCACATTGTTTGCAGAAAATTTTTTGCAGCAAATTGTTTGCAGCAAATTGTTTGCAGCAAATTTGTTTGCAGCAAATTGTTTTTAGCAAATTGTTTGCAGCAAATTGTTTATAGCAAATTTGTTTGCAGCAAATTGTTTGCAGCAAATTGTTTATAGCAAATTTGTTTGCAGCAAATTGTTTGCAGCAAATTTGCTTGTAGCAAATTGTTTGTAGCAAATTGTTTGTAGCAAATTATTTGTTGCAAATTATTTGCAGCAAATTTGTTTGTAGCAAATTGTTTGTTGCAAATTATTTGCAGCAAGATTGTTTGTAGCACATTGTTTTTAGCAAATTGCAGCCAATTTGTTTGTAGCAAATTGTTTGTTGCAAATTATTTGCAGCAAAATGTTTGCAGCAAATTTGTTTGTAGCAAATTGTTTAAAGCAAATTTGTTTGCAGCAAATTGTTTGCAGCAAATTTGTTTGCAGCAAATTGTTTGCAGCAAATTTGTTTGCAGCAAATTGTTTGTACCAAATTGTTTGCAGCAAATTGTTTGCAGTAAATTTGTTTTGCAGCAAATTGTTTGCAGCAAATTGTTTGCAGCAAATTGTTTGCAACAAATTTTTTTAAAGCCAATTGTTTGCAGCAAATTGTTTATAGCAAATTTGTTTGCAGCAAATTGTTTGCAGCAAATTGTTTGTAGCAAATTGTTTATAGCAAATTTGTTTGCAGCAAATTGTTTGCAGCAAATTTGCTTGTAGCAAATTGTTTGTAGCAAATTGTTTGTAGCAAATTATTTGTTGCAAATTATTTGCAGCAAATTTGCTTGTAGCAAATTGTTTGCAGCAAATTGTTTGCAGCAAAATGTTTGCAGCAAATTTGTTTGTAGCAAATTGTTTAAAGCAAAATTTTTTGCAGCAAATTGTTTGCAGCAAATTGTTTGCAGCAAATTGTTTGCAGCAAATTAATTGCAGCTAATTGTTTGCAGCAAATTGTTTGTAGCGAATCTTTTGTAGCAAATTGTTTTGCAGCAAATTGTTTGCAGCAAATTTGTTCGCAGCCAATTGTTTGCAGCAAATTGTTTGTAGCCAATATGTTTGCAGCACATTGTTTGCAGAAAATTATTTGCAGCAAATTGTTTGCAGCAAATTGTTTGCAGCAAATTTGTTCGCAGCCAATTGTTTGCAGCAAATTGTTTGCAGCCAATTTGTTTGCAGCAAATTGTTTGCAGCAAATTTGTTAGTAGCAAATTGTTTGTTGCAAATTATTTGCAGCAAATTTGTTTGCAGCAAATTGTTTGCAGCTTATTTGTTTGCAGCAAATTGTTTGCACCAAATTGTTTGCAGCAAATTGTTTGCAGAAAATTATTTGCAGCAAATTGTTTGCAGCAAACTGTGTGCAGCAAATTTTTTTGCAACAAATTGTTTGCAGCAAATTTGTTTGTAGCAAATTAATTGCAGAAAATTGTTTTTAGCAAATTGTTTGTAGCAAATTGTTTGTAGCAAATTATTTGTTGCAAATTATTTGCAGCAAATTTGCTTGTAGCAAATTGTTTGCAGCAAATTGTTTGCAGCAAAATGTTTGCAGCAAATTGTTTATAGCAAATTTGTTTGCAGCAAATTGTTTGCAGCAAATTTGTTCGCAGCAAATTTGTTTGCAGCAAATTTGTTTGCAGCAAGTTGTTTGCAGCAAATTGTTTGCAGAAAATTTGTTTGCAGCAAATTGTTTGCAGCAAATTGTTTGCAGCAAATTGTTTGCAGCAAATTTTTTTGCAACAAATTGTTTGCAGCAAATTTGTTTGCAGCAAATTGCTTGCAGCAAATTGTTTGCAGCAAATTTTTTGCAGCAAATTGTTTGTAGCAAATTGTTTGTTGCAAATTATTTGCAGCAAATTTGTTTGTAGCAAATTGTTTGCAGCAAATTGTTTGCAGCAAAATGTTTGCAGCAAATTGTTTATAGCAAATTTGTTTGCAGCAAATTGTTTGCAGCAAATTTGTTCGCAGCAAATTTGTTTGCAGCAAATTTGTTTGCAGCAAATTTGTTTGCAGCAAATTTGTTTGCAGCAAGTTGTTTGCAGCAAATTGTTTGCAGCAAATTAGTTTGCAGCAAATTGTTTGCAGCAATTTTGTTTGTAGCAAATTGTTTGCAGCAAATTGTTTGCAGCAAATTGCTTGCAGCAAATTTGTTTGTAGCAAATTGCTTGCAGCAAATTGTTTGTAGCAAACTGTTTGTAGCAAATTGTTTGTAGCGAATTGTTTGCAGCAAATTGTTTGCAGCAAATTGTTTGCAGCAAATTGTTTGCAGCAAATTGTTTGCAGCAAATTGTTTGCAGCAAATTGTTTGTAGCAAATTGTTTGCAGCAAATTGTTTTGCAGCAAATTTGCTTGCAGCAAATTGTTTGCAGCAAATTGCTTGTAGCAAATTGTTTGCAGCAAATTGTTTGCAGCAAATTGTTTGCAGCAAATTGTTTGCAGCAAATTTGTTTGCAGCAAATTGTTTGCAGCAAATTTGTTTGTAGCAAATTGTTTGCAGCAAATTGTTTGTAGCAAATTGTTTATAGAAAATTTCTTTGCAGCAAATTTTTATAGCAAATTTGTTTGCAGCAAATTGTTTGCAGCAAATTTGTTTGTAGCAAATTGTTTATAGCAAATTTATTTGCAGCAAATTGTTTGCAGCAAATTTGCTTGTAGCATATTGTTTGCAGCAAATTGTTTGCAGCAAATTGTTTGCAGCAAATTGTTTGCAGCAAATTGTTTGCAGCAAATTGTTTGCAGCAAATTGTTTGCAGCAAATTGTTTGCAGCAAATTTGTTTGCAGCAAATTGTTTGCAGCAAATTTGTTTGCAGCAAATTTTTTTGCAGCAAATTGTTTGCAGCAAATTGTTTGCAGCAAATTGTTTGCAGCAAATTGTTTGCAGCAAATTGTTTGCAGCAAATTGTTTGCACCAAATTGTTTGCAGCAAATTGTTTATAGCAAATTTGTTTGCAGCAAATTGTTTGCAGCAAATTGTTTGCAGCAAATTTGTTTGCAGCAAATTGTTTGCAGCAAATTGTTTGTAGCAAATTGTTTGCAGCAAATTGTTTGCAGCAAATTGTTTGCAGCAAATTGTTTGCAGCAAATTGTTTGCACAAATTGTTTGCAGCAAATTGTTTGTAGCAAATTTTTTTTGCAGCAAATTGTTTGCAGCAAATTTGTTTGTAGCAAATTGTTTGCAGCAAATTGTTTGCAGCAAATTGTTTGCAGCAAATTGTTTGCAGCAAATTGTTTGCAGCAAATTGTTTGCAGCAAATTGTTTGCAGCAAATTGTTTGCAGCAAATTGTTTGCAGCAAATTGTTTGCAGCAAATTGTTTGTAGCAAATTTGTTTGCAGCAAATTGTTTGCAGCAAATTTGCTTGTAGCATATTGTTTGCAGCAAATTGTTTGCAGCAAATTTGTTTGCAGCAAATTGTTTGCAGCAAATTGTTTGCAGCAAATTGTTTGCAGCAAATTGTTTGCAGCAAATTGTTTGCAGCAAATTGTTTGCAGCAAATTGTTTGCAGCAAATTGTTTGCAGCAAATTGTTTGTAGCAAATTGTTTGCAGCAAATTGTTTGCAGCAAATTTGCTTGTAGCAAATTGTTTGCAGCAAATTGTTTGCAGCAAACTGTTTGTAGCAAATTGTTTGTAGCGAATTGTTTGCAGCAAATTGTTTGCAGCAAATTGTTTGCACCAAATTGTTTGCACCAAATTGTTTGCAGTAAATTTATTGCACAAAATTGTTTTTAGCAAATTAATTGCATCAAATTGTTTGCAGCAAATTGTTTGCAGCAAATTTGCTTGTAGCAAATTGTTTGAAGAAAATTGTTTGCAGCAAATTGTTTGCAGCAAATTGTTTGCAGCAAATTGTTTGCAGCAAATTGTTTGCAGCAAATTGTTTGCAGCAAATTGTTTGTAGCAAATTGTTTGCAGCAAATTGTTTGCAGCAAATTGTTTGTAGCAAATTGTTTGTAGCGAATTGTTTGCAGCAAATTGTTTGCAGCAAATTGTTTGCAGCAAATTGTTTGCAACAAATTGTTTGCAGTAAATTAATTGCACAAAATTGTTTTTAGCAAATTAATTGCATCAAATTGTTTGCACAAATTGTTTGCAGCAAATTGTTTGCAGCAAATTGTTTATAGCAAATTTGTTTGCAGCAAATTGTTTGCAGCAAATTTGCTTGTAGCAAATTGTTTGCAGCAAATTTGCTTGTAGCAAATTGTTTGCAGCAAATTGTTTGCAGCAAACTGTTTGAAGCAAATTGTTTGCAGCAAATCGTTTATAGAAAATTTCTTTGCAGCAATTTTTTATAGCAAATTTGTTTGCAGCAAATTGTTTGCAGCAAATTTGTTTGTAGCAAATTGTTTGTTGCAAATTATTTGCAGCAAATTAGTTCGCAACAAATTTGTTTGCAGCAAATTGTTTGCAGCAAATTGTTTGCAGCAAATTGTTTGCAGCAAATTGTTTGCAGCAAATTGTTTGCAACAAATTGTTTGCAGAAAATTTTTTGCAACAAATTGTTTGCAGCAAATTTGTTTATAGCAAATTGTTTGTTTGCAAATTATTTGCAGCAAATTTGTTTGTAGCAAATTGTTTGTTGCAAATTATTTGCAGCAAATTGTTTGCAGCAAATTGTTTGCAGCAAATTGTTTGCAGCAAATTGTTTGCAGCAAATTGTTTATAGCAAATTTGTTTGCAGCAAATTGTTTGCAGCAAATTTGCTTGTAGCAAATTGTTTGCAGCAAATTGTTTGCAGCAAATTGTTTGTAGCAAATTGTTTGCAGCAAATTGTTTGCAGCAAATTGTTTGCAGCAAATTGTTTGTAGCAAATTGTTTGCAGCAAATTGTTTGCAGCAAATTGTTTGCACAAATTGTTTGCAGCAAATTGTTTGCAGCAAATTGTTTGAAGCAAATTGTTTGTAGCAAATTGTTTGTAGCAAATTAATTGTTTGCAGCAAATTGTTTGCAGCAAATTGTTTACAGCAAATTGTTTGTAGCAAATTGTTTGCAGCAAATTTGTTTAATATTGTTTGCAGCCAATTTTTTGCAGCAAATTGTTTGCAGCAAATTGTTTGCAGCAAATTGTTTGCAGCAAATTGTTTATTGCAAATTTGTTTGCAGCAAATTGTTTGCAGCAAATTAGCTTGTAGCAAATTGTTTGCAGCAAATTGTTTGCAGTAAACTGTTTGTAGCAAATTGTTTGTAGCAAATTGTTTGTAGCAAATTGTTTGCAGCAAATTGTTTGCAGCAAATTGTTTGCAGCAAATTTGTTTGCAGCAAATTGTTTGTAGCAAATTGTTTGCAGCAAATTTATTTAAACAAAATTGTTTGTATGCACAATTTTTTGCAGCAAATTGTTTGCAGCAAATTTGTTTGTAGCAAATTGTTTGCAGCAAATTGTTTGTAGCAAATTTGTTTGCAGCAAATTGTTTGTAGCAAATTGTTTGTAGCAAATTGTTTGTAGCAAATTGTTTGCACCAAATTGTTTGCAGCAAATTGTTTGCAGCAAATTGTTTAAAGCAAATTGTTTGTAGCAAATTGTTTGCAGCAAATTTTTTATAGCAAATTTCTTTGCAGCAAATTTTTTGCAGCAAATTTGTTTGCAGCAAATTTGTTTTGTAGCAAATTTGTTTGCAGCAAATTGTTTGCAGCAAATTTGTTTGCAGCAAATTGTTTGCAGCAAATTTTGTTTTTTAGCAAATTGTTTGCAACAAATTTGTTTGCAGCAAATTGTTTGCAGCAAATTGTTTGCAGCAAATTGTTTGCAGAAAATTGTTTGCAGCAAATTGTTTGCAGCAAATTTTTTTTAAAATTGTTTGCAAAATTGTTTGCAGCAAATTGTTTGCAGCAAATTGTTTGCAGCAAATTGTTTGCAGCAAATTGTTTGCAGCAAATTTGTTTGCAGCAAATTGTTTGCAGCAAATTTGTTTGCAGCAAATTGTTTGCAGCAAATTTGTTTGCAGCAAATTGTTTGCAGCAAATTGTTTGCAGCAAATTGTTTGCAGCAAATTGTTTGCAGCAAATTGTTTGCAGCAAATTGTTTGCAGCAAATTGTTTGTAGCAAATTGTTTGCAACAAATTGTTTGCAACAAATTTGCAACAAATTGTTTGCAGCAAATTGTTTGCAGCAAAATTGTTTGCAGCAAATTGTTTGTAGCAAATTGTTTGCAGCAAATTGTTTTTGCAGCAAATTGTTTTCAACAAATTGTTTGCAGCAAATTGTTTGCACCAAATTGTTTGCAGCAAATTGTTTATAGAAATTGTTTGCAGCAAATTGTTGCAGCAAATTTATTTTTGCAGCAAATTGTTTGCAGCAAATTGTTTGCAATGTTTTAGCAAATTTGTTTTTAAGTACAAATTGTTTGCACCAAATTGTTTGCAGCAAATTGTTTTTGTAGCAAATTGTTTGCAGCAAATTGTTTTTGCAATGCAAATTGTTTGCAGCAAATTTGTTTGTAGCAAATTGTTTGTAACAAATTGTTTGTAGCAAATTGTTTGCTGCAAATTGTTTGCAGCAAATTTGTTTGTAGCAAATTGTTTGTTGCAAATTGTTTGCAGCAAATTGTTTGTAGCAAATTGTTTGTAACAAATTGCAGCCAATTTGTTTGTAGCAAATTGTTTGTTGCAAATTGATTTGCAGCAAATTGTTTGCAGCAAAATTTGTTTGCAGCAAATTGTTTAAAGCAAATTTGTTTGCAGCAAATTGTTTGCAGCAAATTTGTTTGCAGCTAATTGTTTGCAGCAAATTTGTTTGCAGCAAATTGTTTGCACCAAATTGTTTGCACCAAATTGTTTGCAGCAAATTTATTGCACAAAATTGTTTTTAGCAAATTAATTGCATCAAATTGTTTGCACAAATTGTTTGCAGCAAATTTGCTTGTAGCAAATTGCTTGTAGCAAATTGTTTGAAGAAAATTGTGTGTAGTAAATTTGTTTGCAGCAAATTTTTTTAAAGCCAATTGTTTGCAGCAAATTGTTTGCAGCAAATTGTTTGCAGCAAATTATTTGCAGCAAATTGTTTGCAGCAAATTTGTTTGCAGCAAATTGTTTGTAGCAAATTGATTGTAGCGAATCTTTTGTAGCAAATTGTTAGTAGCAAATTGTTTGCAGCAAATTGTTTGCAGCAAATTTGTTCGCAGCCAATTGTTTGCAGCAATTTGTTTGTAGCAAATTGTTTGTTGCAAATTATTTGCAGCAAATTGTTTGCAGCAAATTTGTTTGTAGCAAATTGTTTAAAGCAAATTTGTTTGCAGCAAATTGTTTGCAGCAAATTTGTTTGCAGCTAATTGTTTGCACCAAATTTGTTTGCAGCTAATTGTTTGCACCAAATTTGTTTGCATCAAATTGTTTACACCAAATTGTTTGCAGTAAATTAATTGCAGCAAATTGTTTTTAACAAATTGTTTGCATCAAATTGTTTGCCGCAAATTGTTTGCACCAAATTTGTTTGCATCAAATTGTTTACACCAAATTGTTTGCAGCAAATTGTTTTGCAGCAAATTGTTTGTAGCAAATTGTTTGCAGCAAATTGTTTGCAGCAAATTTGTTTGCAGCAAATTTGTTTGCAGCAAATTGTTTGCAGCAAATTGTTTGCAGCAAAATTGTTTGCAGCAAATTTGTTTGCAGCAAATTGTTTGCAGCAAATTGTTTGCAGCAAATTGTTTGCAGCAAATTGTTTGCAGCAAATTGTTTGCAGCAAATTGTTTGCAGCAAATTTGTTTGCAGCAAATTGTTTGCAGCAAATTGTTTGCAGCAAATTGTTTGCAGCAAATTGTTTGCAGCAAATTGTTTGCAGCAAATTGTTTGCAGCAAATTGTTTGCAGCAAATTGTTTGCAGCAAATTTGTTTGCAGCAAATTGTTTGCAGCAAATTGTTTGCAGCAAATTGTTTGTAGCAAATTGTTTGCAGCAAATTGTTTGCAGCAAATTGTTTGCAGCAAATTGTTTGCAGCAAATTGTTTGCAGCAAATTGTTTGTAGCAAATTGTTTGCAGCAAATTGTTTGCAGCAAATTGTTTGTAGCAAATTGTTTGTTGTTTGCAGCAAATTGTTTGCAGCAAATTGTTTGCAGCAAATTGTTTGCAGCAAATTGTTTGTAGCAAATTGTTTGTAGCAAATTGTTTGCAGCAAATTGTTTGCAGCAAATTGTTTGCAGCAAATTGTTTGCAGCAAATTTTTTGCAGCAAATTGTTTGCAGCAAATTGTTTGCAGCAAATTGTTTGCAGCAAATTGTTTGCAGCAAATTTGTTTGCAGCAAATTGTTTGCAGCAAATTGTTTGCAGCAAATTTGTTTGCAGCAAATTGTTTGCAAATTGTTTGCAGCAAATTTGTTTGCAGCAAATTGTTTGCAGCAAATTGTTTGCAGCAAATTGTTTGTAGCAAATTTGTTTGCAGCAAAATTGTTTGTAGCAAATTGTTTGCAGCAAATTGTTTGCAGCAAATTGTTTGCAGCAAATTGTTTGCAGCAAATTGTTTGCAGCAAATTGTTTGTAGCAAATTTGTTGCAGCAAATTGTTTGTAGCAAATTGTTTGCAGCAAATTGTTTGCAGCAAATTGTTTGCAGCAAATTGTTTGTAGCAAAAGTTTGCAGCAAATTGTTTGCAGCAAATTGTTTGCAGCAAATTGTTTGCAGCAAATTGTTTGCAGCAAATTGTTTGCAGCAAATTGTTTGCAGCAAATTGTTTGCAGCAAATTGTTTGTAGCAAATTGTTTGCAGCAAATTGTTTGCAGCAAATTGTTTGCAGCAAATTGTTTGCAGCAAATTTGTTTGCAGCAAATTGTTTGCAGCAAAATTGTTGTTTGCAGCAAATTGTTTGCAGCAAATTGTTTGCAGCAAATTGTTTGCAGCAAATTGTTTGCAGCAAATTGTTTGCAGCAAATTGTTTTGCAGCAAATTGTTTGCAGCAAATTGTTTGCAGCAAATTGTTTGCAGCAAATTGTTTGCAGCAAATTGTTTGCAGCAAATTGTTTGCAGCAAATTGTTTGCAGCAAATTGTTTGCAGCAAATTGTTTGTAGCAAATTGTTTGTAGCAAATTGTTTGTAGCAAATTGTTTGCAGCAAATTGTTTGCAGCAAATTGTTTGCAGCAAATTGTTTGCAGCAAATTGTTTGCAGCAAATTTGTTTGCAGCAAATTGTTTGCAGCAAATTGTTTGCAGCAAATTGTTTGCAGCAAATTGTTTGCAGCAAAATTGTTTGCAGCAAATTTGTTTGCAAAATTGTTTTTGCAGCAAATTGTTTGCAGCAAATTGTTTGCAGCAAATTGTTTGCAGCAAATTGTTTGCAGCAAATTGTTTGCAGCAAATTGTTTGCAGCAAATTGTTTGCAGCAAATTGTTTGCAGCAAATTGTTTGCAGCAAATTTTTTGCAGCAAATTTTTTGCAGCAAATTGTTTGCAGCAAATTGTTTGCAGCAAATTGTTTGCAGCAAATTTGTTTGCAGCAAATTGTTTGCAGCAAATTGTTTGCAGCAAATTGTTTGCAGCAAATTGTTTGCAGCAAATTGTTTGCAGCAAATTGTTTGTAGCAAATTGTTTGTAGCAAATTGTTTGCAGCAAATTGTTTGTAGCAAATTGTTTGTTTGTAGCAAATTGTTTGCAGCAAATTGTTTGCAGCAAATTGTTTGCAGCAAATTGTTTGCAGCAAATTGTTTGCAGCAAATTGTTTGCAGCAAATTGTTTGCAGCAAATTGTTTGCAGCAAATTGTTTGTTGCAGCAAATTGTTTGCAGCAAATTGTTTGCAGCAAATTGTTTGCAGCAAATTTTGTTTGCAGCAAATTGTTTGCAGCAAATTTGTTTGCAGCAAATTGTTTGCAGCAAATTGTTTGCAGCAAATTGTTTGCAGCAAATTGTTTGCAGCAAATTGTTTGCAGCAAATTGTTTGCAGCAAATTTTTTGCAGCAAATTGTTTGCAGCAAATTGTTTGCAGCAAATTGTTTGCAGCAAATTGTTTGCAGCAAATTGTTTGCAGCAAATTGTTTGCAGCAAATTGTTTGGTTGCAGCAAATTGTTTGCAGCAAATTTGTTTTGCAGCAAATTGTTTGTAAACAAATTGTTTGCAGCAAATTGTTTGCAGCAAATTGTTTGCAGCAAATTGTTTGCAGCAAATTGTTTGCAGCAAATTTGTTTGCAGCAAATTGTTTGCAGCAAATTGTTTGCAGCAAATTGTTTGTAGCAAAATTGTTTGCAGCAAAATTGTTTGCAGCAAATTGTTTGCAGCAAATTGTTTGCAGCAAATTTGTTTGCAGCAAATTGTTTGCAGCAAATTGTTTGCAGCAAATTGTTTGCAGCAAATTGTTTGCAGCAAATTGTTTGCAGCAAATTTGTTTGCAGCAAATTGTTTGCAGCAAATTGTTTGCAGCAAATTGTTTGCAGCAAATTTGTTTGCAGCAAATTGTTTGCAGCAAATTGTTTGCAGCAAATTGTTTGCAGCAAATTGTTTGCAGCAAATTGTTTGTAGCAAATTGTTTGCAGCAAATTGTTTGCAGCAAATTGTTTGCAGCAAATTTGTTTGCAGCAAATTTGTTTGCAGCAAATTGTTTGTAGCAAATTGTTTGCAGCAAATTGTTTGCAGCAAATTTGTTTGTAGCAAATTGTTTGCAGCAAATTGTTTGCAGCAAATTGTTTGCAGCAAATTTGTTTGCAGCAAATTGTTTGCAGAAAATTTGTCTGCAGCAAATTGTTTGCAGCAAATTGTTTGTAGCAAATTGTTTGTAGCAAATTTGTTTGCAGCAAATTGTTTGTAGCGAATTGTTTGTAGCAAATTGTTTGCAGCAAATTGTTTGCAGCAAATTGTTTGCAGCAAATTGTTTGCAGCAAATTGTTTGCAGCTAATTGTTTGCAGCAAATTGTTTGCAGCAAATTTGTTTGCAGCAAATTGTTTGCAGCAAATTGTTTGCAGCAAATTGTTTGCAGCAAATTGTTTGCAGCAAATTTGCAGAAAATTATTTGCAGCAAATTGTATGTACCAAATTGTTTGCAGCAAATTGTTTTCAGCAAATTGTTTGCAGCAAATATGTTTGCAGCAAGTTGTTTGCAGCAAGTTGTTTGCTGCAAGTTGTTTGCAGCAAATTGTTTGCAGCAAATTGGTTTGTAGCAAATTGTTTGCAGCAAATTGTTTGTAGCAAATTGTTTGTAGCAAATTTGTTTGCAGCAAGCTGTTTGCCCAGCAAATTGTTTGTGCAAATTGTTTGCAGCAAATTGTTTGCAAACTGTTTGCAGCAAATTGGTTTGTAAATAATTGTTTGCAGCAAATTGTTTGCAGCAAATTGTTTGCAGCAAATTTGCAGAAAATTATTTGCAGCAAATTGTATGTACCAAATTGTTTGCAGCAAATTGTTTTCAGCAAATTGTTTGCAGCAAATATGTTTGCAGCAAGTTGTTTGCAGCAAGTTGTTTGCTGCAAGTTGTTTGCAGCAAATTGTTTGCAGCAAATTGTCTTTAGCAAATTGCTTGCAGCAAATTGTTTGTAGCAAATTGTTTGCAGCAAATTGTTCGCAGCAAATTGTTTGAAGCAAATTGTTTGCAGCAAATTGTTTGCAGCAAATTTGTTTGTAGCAAATTGTTTGCAGCAAATTGTTTGCAGTAAATTGTTTGCAGCAAATTTGTTTGCAGCAAATTGTTTGCAGCCAAATTGTTTGTAACAAATTGGGTTTTGCAGCAAATTATTTGCAGCAAATTGTTTGCAACAAATTGTTTGCAGCAAATTGTTTGTAGCAAATTGTTTGTAGCAAATCTGTTTGCATCAAATTGTTTGCAGCAAATTTGTTTGTTTAGCAAATTGTTTCCAGCAAACTTCTTGCAGCAAAACTGTTTGCTGAGCAAATTGTTTTGCAGCAAATTGTTTGCAGCAAATTGTTTAGAGCAAAATCTGTTTGCAGCAAATTGTTTGCAGCAAATTGTTTGTAACAAATTGTTTGCAGCAAATTGTTTGATGACAAATTGTTTGCTGCTAAAATTATTTGCAGCAAATTGTTAGCAGTAAATTGTTTGGCAGCAAGTTTTGTTTGCAGTAAATCTTTTGCATCAAATCGTTTGCAGCAAAATTTGTCTGTGCAGCAAATTGTTTGTAACAAATTGTTTGCAGCAAATTGTTTGTAGCAAATTGTTTGCAGCACATTTTGCAGCAAATTTTTTCGCAGCAATTTGTTTGCAGCAAACTAGTTTGCAGCAAATTGTTTGCAGCAAATTCTTTGTAGCAAATTGTTTGCAGCAAATTTGTTTGCAGAAAATTTTTGCAGCTAAATTGTTTGCAACAAATTGTTTGCGAAATTGTTTGTAGAAAATTGTTGCAGCAAACTTTTTGCAGTAAATTCGCTTGTAGCAAATCCGTTTGCAGCAAATCGTTCGCCGCAAATGTTTGCCAGCAAATTGTTTGCAGCAACTTGTTTGCAGCAAACTGTTTGCAGCAAATTGTTTGAGCGAATTGTTTTGCAGTAAATTTGTTTGCAGCAAATTGTTTGCAGCAAATTGTTTGCAGCAAATTGTTTGCAGCAAATTGTTTGCAGCAAATTGTTTGCAGCAAATTATTTGTAGCAACTTGTTTTTAGCAAACTGTTTGCAGCAAATTTGTTTGTAGCAAACTGTTTGCGCAAATTGTTCGTTTGTTCAAACTGTTTGCAGCAAAATCTGTTTGCAAAATTGTTTGTTTGCAGCAAATTGTTTGTAGCAAATTGTTTGTAGCAAATTGTTCGCAGCAAATTGTTTGCAGCAAATTGTTTCCAGCAACTTTTTGCAGCAAATTATTTGCAGCAAATTATTTGCAGCAAATTTTTGCAGCAAACTTCCTTTGTAGCAAATTGTTTGTAACAAATTGTTTGCAGCAAATTGTTTGTAGCAAATTTTTTGAGCGAACTGTTTCAGTAAATTGTTTGCAGCAAATTGTTTTGCAGCAAATTGTTTGCAGCAAATTGTTTAGCAAACTTGTTTGCAGCAAATTGTTTGTAGCAAATTGTTTGCAGCAAACCCGTTTGCAGCAAACTGTTTGTAGCAACCGTTTGCAGCAAATCGTTTGTAAGCAAATTGTTTGCAGTAAACTGTTTGCAGCGAATTATTCGCAGCAAATCTTCTGCAGCAAATTTTTTGCTGAAATTGTTTAGAACTTATTTGCAGCAAATTGTTTGGCAGCAACTTGTTTGCCGCAAATTATTTGCAGCAAATTGTTTGCAGCCAAACTGTCTGGCAGCAAACTGTCTGAAGCAAATTGTTTGTTAGCAAATTGTTTGCAGCAAACTCATTCGCAGCAAAACGTCTTTGTGAGCAAATTGTCTTAAGCAAATCTGTTTGTAGCAAACTTGTTTGGAGCAAATTGTTTGCAGCAAACTAAAGTTTGCAGCAACTTGTTTGCAGCAAATTGTTTGCAGCAAATCGTTTGCAGCAAATTTGTTTGTAGCAAATTGTTTGCAGCAACTTGTTTGCAGCAAATTGTTTGCAGCAAACTTGTTTGCAGCAAATTGTTTGCGTCAAATTGTTCGCAGCAGATCTATTCGCTGCAAATCTGTTTGCAGAAAATTTATTGTAGCAAATTGTTTGCGGCAAAATTGTTTGCAGCAAACTGTTTGCAGCAAACTGTTTGGCAGCAAACTTTTTTTGCAAATTTTTTGCAGCAAATTTATTTGCAGTAAATTGTTTGTAGCAAATTGTTTGCAGCAAATTGTTTGCAGCAAATTGTTTGCAGCAAATTGTTTGCAGCAAATTGTTTGTAGCAAATTTTTTGTAGCAAAATTGTTTGCAGCAAATTGTTTGCAGAAATTTGTTAGTAGCAAATTGTTTGCAGCAAATTGTCTGTAGCAAATTGTTTGAGCAAATTGTTTGGCAGCAAATTTGTTTGCAGCAAATCGTTTGTAGCAAATTGTTTGTAGCAAATTGTTTGCAGCAAACTGTTTGCAAAATTGTTTGCAGCAAATTGTTTGTAGCAAATTGTTTGCAGCAAATTGTTTGCAGCAAATTGTTAGCAAAACTGTTTGCATCAAATTGTTTGCAGCAAATTGTTTGCAGCAAATTGTTTGTAGCAAATTATTTGCAGCAAAATTGTTTGCAGCAAATTTTTTGCCGCAAATTGTTTGCAGCAAATTGTTTGCAGAAAATTGTTAGCAGCAAATCGTTTTGCAGCAAATTGTTTGTAGCAAATTGTTTGCAGCAAATTGTTTGCAGCAAATTGTTTGCAGCAAATTGCTTGCAGCAAATTGTTTGCAGCAAATTTGTTTGTAGCAAATTGTTTGCAGCAAAATTGTTTGCAGCAAATTGTTTGCAGCAAATTTGTTTGCAGCAAATTTGTTTTGCAGCCAATTGTTTGCAGCAAATTGTTTGTAGCAAATTGTTTGCAGCAAATTGTTTGCAGCAAATTGTTTGTAGCAAATTGTTTGTAGCAAATTGTTTGCAGCAAATTGTTTGCAGCAAATTGTTTGCAGCAAACTTTGCGCAAATTTGTTCCGCAAATTTGTTTGTAGCAAATTGTTTGCAGCAAAACTGTTTGTAGCAAATTGTTTGCAGCAAATTGTTTGCAGCAAATTTGTTTGCAGCAAATTATTTGCAAGCAAATTGTTTGCAGCAAATTGTTTGCAGCAAATTGTTTGCAGCAAATTGTTTGCAGCAAATTGTTTGCAGCAAATTGTTTGCAGCAAATTTGTTTGTAGCAAATTGTTTGCAGCAAATTGTTTGCAGCAAATTGTTTGCAGCAAATTGTTTGCAGCAAATTGTTTGCAGCAAATTGTTTGCAGCAAATTGTTTGAAGCAAATTGTTTGTAGCAAATTGTTTGTAGCAAATTGTTTGCAGCAAATTGTTTGCAGCAAATTGTTTGCAGCAAATTGTTTGCAGCAAATTGTTTGCAGCAAATTGTTTGCAGCAAATTGTTTGCAGCAAATTGTTTGCAGCAAAATTGTTTGCAGCAAATTGTTTGCAAAATTGTTTGCAGCAAATTGTTTGCAGCAAAATTGTTTGCAGCAAATTGTTTTGTAGCAAATTGTTTGCAGCAAATTTGTTTGTAGCAAATTGTTTGCAGCAAATTTTTTTGCAGCAAACTTGTTTGCAGCAAATTGTTTGCAGCAAATTGTTTGCAGCAAATTTGTTTGCAGCAAATTTTTTGCAGCAAATTGTTTGCAGCAAATTGTTTGTAGCAAATTGTTTGTAGCAAATTGTTTGCAGCAAATTGTTTGCAGCAAATTGTTTGCAGCAAATTTGTTTTGCAGCAAATTGTTTGCAGCAAAATTTTGTTTGCAGCAAATTGTTTGCAGCAAATTGTTTGCAGCAAATTGTTTGCAGCAAATTGTTTGCAGCAAATTGTTTGCAGCAAATTGTTTGCAGCAGCAAATTGTTTGTAGCAAATTGTTTGCAGCAAATTGTTTGCAGCAAATTGTTTGCAGCAAATTGTTTGCAGCAAATTGTTTGTAGCAAATTGTTTGCAGCAAATTGTTTGCAGCAAATTGTTTGTAGTAAATTGTTTGCAGCAAATTGTTTGCAGCAAAATTTGTTTGCAGCAAATTTGTTTGCAGCAAATTGTTTGCAGCAAATTGTTTGCAGCAAATTGTTTGCAGCAAATTGTTTGCAGCAAATTGTTTGTGCAAATTGTTTGCAGCAAATTGTTTGCAGCAAATTGTTTGTAGCAAAATTGTTTGCAGCAAATTTTTTGCAGCAAATTGTTTGCAGCAAATTGTTTGCAGCAAATTGTTTGTAGCAAATTGTTTGCAGCAAATTGTTTGGCAAAAATTGTTTGCAGCAAATTGTTTGCAGCAAATTGTTTGTAGCAAATTGTTTGCAGCAAATTGTTTGCAGCAAATTTTTTGTTTGCAGCAAATTGTTTGCAGCAAATTTGTTTGCAGCAAATCTTTTGCAGCAAATTGTTTGCAGCAAATTGTTTGCAGCAAATTGTTTGCAGCAAATTGTTTGCAGCAAATTGTTTGCAGCAAATTGTTTGTAGCAAATTGTTTGTAGCAAATTGTTTGCAGCAAATTGTTTTGCAGCAAATTTTTTGCAGCAAATTGTTTGCAGCAAATTTGTTTGCAGCAAATTGTTTGCAGCAAATTGTTTGCAGCAAATTGTTTGCAGCAAATTGTTTGCAGCAAATTGTTTGCAGCAAATTGTTTGCAGCAAATTGTTTGCAGCAAATTGTTTGCAGCAAATTGTTTGCAGCAAATTGTTTGCAGCAAATTGTTTGCAGCAAATTGTTTGCAGCAAATTGTTTGCAGCAAATTGTTTGTAGCAAATTGTTTGCAGCAAATTTGTTTGTAGCAAATTGTTTGTAGCAAATTGTTTGCAGCAAATTGTTTGCAGCAAATTGTTTTGCAGCAAATTGTTTGCAGCAAATTTGTTTGCAGCAAATTGTTTGTAGCAAATTGTTTTTGCAGCAAATTGTTTGCAGCAAATTGTTTGCAGCAAATTGTTTGCAGCAAATTGTTTGCAGCAAATTGTTTGCAGCAAATTGTTTGCAGCAAATTGTTTGCAGCAAATTTTTTGCAGCAAATTGTTTGCAGCAAATTGTTTGCAGCAAATTGTTTGCAGCAAATTTGTTTGCAGCAAATTGTTTGCAGCAAATTGTTTGCAGCAAATTGTTTGCAGCAAATTGTTTGCAGCAAATTGTTTGCAGCAAATTGTTTGCAGCAAATTGTTTGCAGCAAATTGTTTGCAGCAAATTGTTTGCAGCAAATTGTTTGTAGCAAATTGTTTGCAGCAAATTGTTTGCAGCAAATTGTTTGCAGCAAAATTTGTTTGTAGCAAATTGTTTGCAGCAAATTGTTTGCAGCAAATTGTTTGTAGCAAATTGTTTGTAGCAAATTGTTTGCAGCAAATTGTTTGCAGCAAATTGTTTGCAGCAAATTGTTTGCAGCAAATTGTTTGTAGCAAATTGTTTGCAGCAAATTGTTTGCAGCAAATTGTTTGCAGCAAATTGTTTGCAGCAAATTGTTTGCAGCAAATTGTTTGCAGCAAATTGTTTGCAGCAAATTGTTTGCAGCAAATTGTTTGTAGCAAATTGTTTGCAGCAAATTGTTTGCAGCAAATTGTTTGTATTGTTGCAAAATTGTTTGCAGCAAATTGTTTGCAGCAAATTGTTTGCAGCAAATTGTTTGCAGCAAATTGTTTGCAGCAAATTGTTTGCAGCAAATTTGTTTGCAGCAAATTGTTTGCAGCAAATTGTTTGCAGCAAATTGTTTGCAGCAAATTGTTTGTAGCAAATTGTTTGCAGCAAATTGTTTGTAGCAAATTGTTTGCAGCAAATTGTTTGCAGCAAATTGTTTGTTTGCAGCAAATTGTTTGCAGCAAATTTGTTTGCAGCAAATTGTTTGCAGCAAATTGTTTGCAGCAAATTGTTTGTAGCAAAAATTGTTTGCAGCAAATTGTTTGCAGCAAATTGTTTGCAGCAAATTGTTTGCAGCAAATTGTTTGCAGCAAATTGTTTGCAGCAAATTGTTTGCAGCAAATTGTTTGCAGCAAATTGTTTGCAGCAAATTGTTTGTAGCAAATTGTTTGCAGCAAATTGTTTGTAGCAAATTGTTTGCAGCAAATTGTTTGCAGCAAATTGTTTGCAGCAAATTGTTTGCAGCAAATTGTTTGCAGCAAATTGTTTGCAGCAAATTGTTTGCAGCAAATTGTTTGCAGCAAATTTGTTTGCAGCAAATTGTTTGCAGCAAATTTTTGCAGCAAATTGTTTGCAAAATTTGTTTGCAGCAAATTGTTTGCAGCAAAATTGTTTGCAGCAAATTGTTTGCAGCAAATTGTTTGTAGCAAATTGTTTGCAGCAAATTGTTTGCAGCAAATTGTTTGCAGCAAATTGTTTGTAGCAAATTGTTTGCAGCAAATTGTTTGTAGCAAATTGTTTGTAGCAAATTGTTTGCAGCAAATTGTTTGCAGCAAATTGTTTTTAGCAAATTGTTTGCAGCAAATTGTTTGCAGCAAATTTGTTTGCAGCAAATTGTTTGCAGCAAATTGTTTGCAGCAAATTTGTTTGCAGCAAATTGTTTGTAGCAAATTGTTTGTAGCAAATTGTTTGCAGAAATTGTTTGCAGCAAATTTTTTGCAGCAAATTGTTTGTAGCAAATTGTTTGCAGCAAATTGTTTGTAGCAAATTGTTTGTAGCAAATTGTTTGCAGCAAATTGTTTCGTTTTTGTTTGCAGCAAATTGTTTGCAGCAAATTTGTTTGTAGCAAATTGTTTGCAGCAAATTGTTTGCAGCAAATTGTTTGCAGCAAAATTGTTTGCAGCAAATTGTTTGCAGCAAATTGTTTGCAGCAAATTGTTTGTGCAGCAAATTGTTTGTAGCAAATTGTTTGCAGCAAATTGTTTGCAAATTGTTTGCAGCAAATTGTTTGCAGCAAATTGTTTGTAGCAAATTGTTTGTAGCAAATTGTTTGCAGCAAATTGTTTGCAGCAAATTGTTTGCAGCAAATTGTTTGTAGCAAAATTGTTTGCAGCAAATTGTTTGCAGCAAATTGTAAATTGTTTGCAGCAATTGTTTGGTATTGTGCAAATTGTTTGCAGCAAATTGTTTGTAGCAAATTGTTTGCAGCAAATTGTTTGCAGCAAATTGTTTGCAGCAAATTGTTTGCAGCAAATTTGTTTGCAGCAAATTGTTTGAAGCAAATTGTTTGTAGCAAATTGTTTGTAGCGAATTGTTTGCAGCAAATTCTTCGCCACACATTTTTTTGCAGCAAATTGTTTGCAGAAAATTTGTTAGTAGCAAATTGCTTGCAGCAAATTGTTTGCAGCAAATTTGTTTGCAGCAAATTGTTTGTAGCAAATTGTTTGAAGCAAATTGTTTGTAGCAAATTGTTTGTAGCGAAATATTTGCAGCAAATTCTTCGCCACACATTTTTTTGCAGCAAATTGTTTGCAGAAATTTGTTAGTAGCAAATTGCTTGCAGCAAATTGTTTGTAGCAAATTTGTTTGCAGCAAATTGTTTGCAGCAAATTGTTTGCAGCAAATTGTATTTAGCAAATTTGTTTGCAGCAAATTGTTTGCAGCAAATTGTTTGCAGCAAATTGTTTGCAGCAAATTTGTTTGCAGCAAACTGTTTGCAAATTGTGTTCAGCAAGTTTGTTTGCAGCAAATTTGTTTGCAGCAAATTCTACGCCACACATTTTTGCAGCAAATTGTTTGCAGCAAATTGTTTGCAGCAAATTGTTTGCAGCAAATTGTTTGCAGCAAATTGTTTGCAGCAAATTTGTGTGCACTAAATTGTTTGCAGTAAATTGTTTGCAGCAAATTATTTGTTGCAAATTATTTGTAGCAAATTGTTTGCAGCAGATTGTTTGTAGCAAATTTTTTGTAGCAAATTGCTTGTAACAAATTGTTTGAAGCAAATTGTTTGTAGCAAATTGTTTGTATCGAATTGTTTGCAGCAAATTTGTTTGCAGCAAATTGTTTGCAGCAAATTTGTTTGCAGCAAATTGTTTGAAGCAAATTGTTTGTAGCAAATTGTTTGTAGCGAATTGTTTGCAGCAAATTCTTCGCCACACATTTTTTTGCAGCAAATTGTTTGCAGAAAATTTGTTAGTAGCAAATTGCTTGCAGCAAATTGTTTGCAGCAAATTTGTTTGCAGCAAATTGTTTGCAGCAAATTTTTTGCAGCAAATTGTTTGCAGCAAATTTATTTGCAGCAAATTTGTTTGCAGCAAATTTGTTTGCAGCAAATTGTTTGTAGCAAATTGTTTGCAGCAAATTGTTTGCAGCAAATTCTTCGCCACACATTTTTTTGCAGCAAATTGTTTGCAGAAAATTTGTTAGTAGCAAATTGCTTGCAGCAAATTGTTTGCAGCAAATTATTTGTAGCAAATTGTTTGCAGCAAATTGTTTGTAGCAAATTGTATTTAGCAAATTTGTTTGCAGCAAATTGTTTGCAGCAATTTCAGCAAATTTGTTTGCAGCAAATTGTTTGCAGTAAATTGTTTGCAGTAAATTGTTTGCAGCAAATTGTTTGCAGCAAATTGTTTGTAGCAAATTGCTTGCAGCCAATTGTTTGCAGCAAATTGTTTGCAGTAAATTGTTTGCAGCAAATTTGTGTGCACTCAATTGTTTGCAGTAAATTGTTCGCAGCAAATTGTTTGTAGCAAATTGCTTGTAGCCAATTGTTTGCAGCAAATTGTTTGCAGTAAATTGTTTGCAGCAAATTGTTTGCAACAAATTTTTGCAGCAAATTGCCAAATTTTTTGCAGCAAATTGTTTGCAGAAAATTTGTTTGTAGCAAATTGTTTGCAGCAAATTGTTTGTAGCAAATTGTTTGCATCAAATTTTTGGCCACACATTTTTGCAGCAAATTGTTTGCAGAAAATTTGTTAGTAGCAAATTGCTTGCAGCAAATTGTTTGCAGCAAATTTGTTTGCAGCAAATTGTTTGCAGTAAATTGTTTGCAGTAAATTGTTTGCAGCAAATTGTTTGCAGCAAATTGTTTGTAGCAAATTGCTTGCAGCCAATTGTTTGCAGCAAATTGTTTGCAGTAAATTGTTTGCAGCAAATTTGTGTGCACTCAATTGTTTGCAGTAAATTGTTCGCAGCAAATTGTTTGTAGCAAATTGTATTTAGCAAATTTGTTTGCAGCAAATTGTTTGCAGCAATTTATTTTCAGCAAATTGTTTGCAGCAAATTGTGTTGAGCAAATTTGTTTGCAGCAAATTTGTTTGCAGCAAATTCTTCGCCACACATTTTTTTGCAGCAAATTGTTTGCAGAAAATTATTAACAAATTGCCGAAAATTTGTTAGTAGCAAATTGCTTGCAGCAAATTGTTGGCAGCAAATTTGTTTGCAACAAATTGTTTGCAGTAAATTGTATGCAGTAAATTGTTTGCAGCAAATTGTTTGTAGCAAATTGCTTGCAGCCAATTGTTTGCAGCAAATTGTTTGCAGTAAATTGTTGGCGGTAAATTATTTGCAGCAAATTGTTTGCAGCAAATTGTTTGCAGCAAATTGTTTGCAGCAAATTATTTGCAACAAATTCTTCGCCACACATTTTTTTGCAGCAAATTGTTTGCAGAAAATTTGTAAGTAGCAAATTGCTTGCAGCAAATTGTTTGTAGCAAATTGTTTGCAGCAAATTCTTCGCCACCCATTTTTTTGCGGCAAATTGTTTGCAGCAAATTTATTTGTAGCAAATTGTTTGTAGCAAATTGTTTGTAGCGAATTATTTGCAGCAAATTCTTCGCCACACATTTGCAGCAAATTTGTGTGCACTACATTGTTTGCAGAAAATTTGTTTGCAGTAAATTTATTTGTAGCAAATTGTTTGCAGCAAATTATTTGTAGCAAATTTGTTTGCAGCAAAATGTTTGCAGCAAGTTTGTTTGCAGCAAATTTGTTTCCAGCAAATTGTTTGCAGCAAATTTATTGCAAATTGTTTGCAGCAAATTGTTTGCAGTAAATTTATTTGTAGCAAATTGTTTGCAGCAAATTATTTGTAGCAAATTTGTTTGCAGCAAAATGTTTGCAGCAAGTTTGTTTGCAGCAAATTTGTTTCCAGCAAATTGTTTGCAGCAAATTTATTGCTGTAAATTTGCTGCAAACAATTTGCTGCCAACAATTTGCTACAACACATTGTTTACAAACAATTGTTTGCTGCAAACAATTTTGAAATAAATTTGCTGCAAACAATTTGCTACAAATTTTTACTGCAAACAATTTTCTGCAAACAATTTGCTTTGCAAACAATTTGCTGCAAAAAAATTTTCTGCAAACAATGTAGTGCACACAAATTTGCTGCAAACAATTTGCTGCAAACAAATATGCTAAAAACAATTTGCTACAAACAATTTGCTGCAATCAAATTTGCTGCAAACAAATTTTGCTGCAAATAAATTTGCTGCAAACAATTTGCTGGAAACAAATTTGCTGCAAACAAACTTTTGCTGCAAACATTTTGCTGCAAACAAATTTGCTGCAAACAAACTTGCTGCAAACAAATTTGCTGCAAACAATTTGCTACAAATAAATTTACTGCAAACAATTTGCTGCAAACAATTTGCTACTTCACAAATTTTCTGCAAACAATTTGCTGCAAAAAAATGTGTGGCGAAGAATTTGTTGCAAATAATTTGCTGCAAACAATTTGCTAAAAAAATGGGTGGCGAAAATTTGCTGCAAATAATTCGCTTACAAACAATTTGCTACAAACAATTCGCTACAAATAAATTTGCAGCAAACAATTTGCCGCAAAAAAATGGGTGGCGAAGAATTTGCTGCAAACAATTTGCTACAAACAATTTGCTGCAAGCAATTTGCTACTTACAAATTTTCTGCAAACAATTTGCTGCAAATAATTTACCGCCAACAATTTACTGCAAACAATTTGCTGCAAACAATTTGCTGCAAACAAATAAGCTAAAAACAATTTGCTGCAATCAAATTTGCTGCAAACAATGTGCTGCAATCAAATTTGCTAAAAACAATTTGCTACAAACAATTTGCTACAAACAATCTGCTGCAAACAATTTGCTACAAATAATTTGCTGCAATCAAATTTGCTGCAAACAATTTGCTGCAAACAAATATGCTAAAACAATTTGCTACAAACAATTTGCTGCAAACAATTTACTGCAAACAATTTGCTGCAAACAAATTTGCTGCAAACAATTTGCTGCAAACAAATTTGCTGCAAACAATTTGCTTGCAAACAAAATTGCTGCAAACAATTTGCTGCAAGCAATTTGCAACTAACAAATTTTCTGCAAACAATTTGCTGCAAAAAATGTGTGGCGAAGAATTTGATGCAAACAATTTGCTACAAACAATTTGCCACAAATTTTTTTGCAGCAAATTGTTTGCAGAAAATTTGTTAGTAGCAAATTGCTTGCAGCAAATTGTTTGCAGCAAATTGTTTGTAGCAAATTGTTTGCAGCCAATTGTTTGCAGCAAATTGTTTGCAGTAAATTGTTTGCAGCAAATTTTTTGCACTCAAATTGTTTGCAGTAAATTGTTCGTAGCAAATTTGTTTGTAGCAAATTGTATTTAGCAAATTTGTTTGCAGCAAATTGTTTGCAGCAATTTATTTTCAGCAAATTGTTTGCAGCAAATTGTGTTGAGCAAATTTGTTTGCAGCAAATTTGTTTGCAGCAAATTCTTCGCCACACATTTTTTTGCAGCAAATTGTTTGCAGAAAATTATTTGCAGCAAATTTGTTTGCAGCAAATTTATTTGTAACAAATTGTTTGTAGCAAATTGTTTGAAGCAAATTGTTTGTAGCAAATTGTTTGCAGCGAATTATTTGCGGCAAATTCTTCGCTACACATTTTTTTGCAGCAAATTGTTTGCCGAAAATTTGTTAGTAGCAAATTGCTTGCAGCAAATTGTTTGCAGCAAATTTGTTTGCAGCAAATTTATTTGTAACAAATTGTTTGTAGCAAATTGTTTGAAGCAAATTGTTTGTAGCAAATTGTTTGCAGCAAATTGTTTGCAGCAAATTATTTGCAACAAATTCTTCGCCACACATTTTTTTGCAGCAAATTTGTGTGCACTACATTGTTTGCAGAAAATTTTCTTGCAGCAAATTCTTTGCAGAAAATTTGTTAGTAGCAAATTGCTTGTAGCAAATTGTTTGTAGCAAATTGTTTTTAGCAAATTTGATTGCAGCAAATTGTTTGCAGCAAATTTGATTGCAGCAAATTGTTTGTAGCAAATTGTTTGTAGCAAATTGTTTTTAGCATATTTGTTTGCAGCAAAATTGTTTGCAGCAAATTTGTTTGCAACAAATTGTTTGCAGCAAATTGTTTGCAGCAAATTATTTGTTGCAAATTGTTTGCAGCAGATTGTTTGTAGCAAATTGTTTGTAGCAAATTGCTTGTAGCAAATTGTTTGCAGCAAATTGTTTGCAGCAAATTTGATTGCAGCAAATTGTTTGTAGCAAATTGTTTGTAGCAAATTGTTTTTAGCATATTTTTTTGCAGCAAAATGTTTGCAGCAAATTTGTTTGCAGCAAATTGTTTGCAGCAAATTGTTTGCAGCAAATTATTTGTTGCAAATTGTGTGCAGCAGATTGTTTGTAGCAAATAGTTTGTAGCAAATTGCTTGTAGCAAATTGTTTGTAGCAAATTGTTTTTAGCAAATTTGATTGCAGCAAATTGTTTGCAGCAAATTTGATTGCAGCAAATTGTTTGTAGCAAATTGTTTGTAGCAAATTGTTTTTAGCATATTTGTTTGCAGCAAAATGTTTGCAGCAAATTTGTTTGCAGCAAATTGTTTGCAGCAAATTGTTTGCAGCAAATTATTTGTTGCAAATTGTTTGCAACAGATTGTTTGTAGCAAATTGTTTGTAGCAAATTGTTTGTAGCAAATTGTTTGCAGCAGATTGTTTGTAGCAAATTGTTTGTAGCATATTTGTTTGCAGCAAATTGTTTGCAGCAAATTTGTGTGCACTACATTGTTTGCAGAAAATTTTTTTGCAGCAAATTGTTTGCAGAAAATTTGTTAGTAGCAAATTGCTTGTAGCAAATTGTTTGTAGCAAATTGTTTTTAGCAAATTTGATTGCAGCAAATTGTTTGCAGCAAATTTGATTGCAGCAAATTGTTTGTAGCAAATTGTTTGTAGCAAATTGTTTTTAGCATATTTGTTTGCAGCAAAATGTTTGCAGCAAATTTGTTTGCAGCAAATTGTTAGTAGCAAATTGTTTGCAGCGAATTATTTGCAGCAAATTCTTTGCAACACATTTTTTTGCAGCAAATCGTTTGCCGAAAATTTGTTAGTAGCAAATTGCTTGCAGCAAATTGTTTGCAGCAAATTTGTTTGCAGCAAATTTATTTGTAGCAATTTGTTTGCAGCAAATTATTTGTAGCAAATTGTTTGTAGCAAATTGTTTGAAGCAAATTGTTTGTAGCAAATTGTTCGCAGCAAATTGTTTGCAGCAAATTATTTGCAACAAATTGTTCGCCACAAATTTTTTTGCAGCAAATTTGTGTGCACAAATTTTGCACAAATTGTTTGCAGAAAATTTGTTTGCAGCAAATTGTTTGTAGTAAATTGTTTGCAGCAAATTGTTTGCAGCAAATTATTTGTTGCAAATTGTTTGTAGCAAATTGTTTGAAGCAAATTGTTTGTAGCAAATTGTTCGCAGCAAATTGTTTGCAGCAAATTATTTGCAACAAATTCATCGCCACACATTTTTTTGCAGCAAATTTGTGTGCACCAAATTGTTTGCAGAAAATTTGTTTGCAGCAAATTGTTTGCAGTAAATTGTTTGCAGCAAATTCGTTTGCAGCAAATTCTTCGCCACACATTTTTTGCAGCAAATTGTTTGCAGCAAATTCTTCGCCACACATTTTTTTGCAGCAAATTGTTTGCAGAAAATTTGTTTGTAGCAAAATTGTTTGTACAAATTGTTTGCAGCAAATTGTTTGCAGCAATTTATAGCAAATTTGTTTGCAGCAAATTGTTTTCAGGCAAATTTGTTTGCAGCAAATTGTTTGTAGCAAATTGTTTGTAAGCAAATTGTTTGCAATTTGCAAATTGTTTGCAGAAAATTTGCCAAACAAATTGTTTGCAGCAAATTGTTTGCAGCAAATTGTTTGCAGCAAATTTGTTTGCAGCAAATTGTTTGTAACAAATTTTTTGTAGCGAATTGTTTGCAGAAAATTTGTTAGTAGCAAATTGCTTGCAGCAAATTGTTTGCAGCAAATTGTTTGCAGCAAATTGTTTGAAGCAAATTGTTTGTATCAAATTGTTTGTAGCAAATTGTTTGCAGCAAATTATTTGCATCAAATTGTTTGCAGCAAGTTTGTTTGCAGCAAATTGTTTGCAGCAAATTTGTGTGCACTAAGTTGTTTGTAGCAAATTGTTTGCAAATTTTTTGCATTTTTTTTTTTTTTATTCAGTTAATTATGGTACAAGATATACAAAGGGAGGGGTGGGGGGTAAGCCAGACTTGCGGTACCGCCGCGAAGCAATGCTTCGCAAGTCTGGGTGGCCTAAGATGGCCTCTCTGGGTTAGTTCTCCGCAATCTCTCCAGCCGGCGTAGCTCGGTGCATAGTAGGTGAGCGAATGTACAAACTGCCGTCCAGTTTCGGTGGCTGACCAGCATCAGTGGGACCAGGTTTGAGGTGTTGAGTACCACGCCTAGTGTACTTTCCAATTGCGCCCTCTCGGCAGAGAAGCGTGGGCAGTTGAGCAGAACGTGTTCCGCGCTCTCGGTAGTGCGACACACTGGGCAAAGTGGGTCGTCCTCGTGTCCAAAGCGGTGGAGGTATTGCTTGAAGACTCCGTGGCCGCTCAGTACTTGGGTGAGATGGAAAGAAAGTTCGCCGTGCTTGCGTCCTATCCATGTTGCGATGTCCGGGATTAGTTTGTGGGTCCATCGCCCCTGGGATGATCTGTCCCACTTGGTTTGCCATTCTGAAAGCATTCTGTCTTTCGCTACCTGTTTAATTGTGGCGATGTCTGCAATAGCAGTCGGCGATCTCTTGCTGGTGTAGACTTCGCTTGCCTCTGCCACTGCCAGCTCAACGGGTGTTATGCCACTTATGACCATGGCCGCGTCGGTGGATATTGTTCTGAATCCAGAACACACACGCAGAGCTCCCGTTCGGAAGTTCGAGACTAGCCCTTTCATGTAGCTGATCCTGTTGGTTGCTTTCCGCCAGATTGGTGCAGCGTACAGCATTGTCGACCTAGCCACGTTAAAGAGGAGCCTTCTACTAGCTGATTTGGGGCCCCTGTGGTTCATCATCATTCTCGTCAGCGCGTTCAGTGTGAGCTTGGCTTTTTTATGGGAAGCCTCCAGGTGCTCTCTGAAGGACAGCCTAGTATCCAGCATGACCCCCAGGTACTTAATTGCTCTTTGAGATGAAATTGTGGTTCCTCCTACGACTACGTGGGCTGTTTCCACCCGTTTGCGACTGCTGATCAGTACAGCCTCCGTTTTGTGGTTGGCCAGATCCAGTCCAGCGAGCCTGAGCCAGCTCCCGATGCGGCAGATGGCGTCGTTTGTTGCTTCCTCGACCTCGGGAATAGTTTTCCGCACCGTGACGATGGCCACGTCGTCGGCAAATCCAACTATCTCCACACCTTGCCGAAATTCGAGCCTCAGGATTCCGTCGTACATCGTGTTCCAAAGGAGCGGGCCAAGAACCGAGCCTTGAGGTACCCCTCGTGTTACTTGGTACGTAGCAAATTGTTTGTAGCAAATTGTTTGTAGCAAATTGTTTGTAGCAAATTGTTTGCAGCAAATTATTTGTAGCAAATTGTTTGCAGCAAATTGTTTGCAGCAAATTGTTTGCAGCAAATTGTTTGCAGCAAATTTGTTTGCAGCAAATTGTTTGTAACAAATTGTTTGTAGCAAATTGTTTGAAGCAAATTGTTTGTAGCAAATTGTTTGTAGCAAATTGTTTGCAGCAAATTGTTTGCAGCAAATTTGTTTGCAGCAAGTTTGTTTGCAGCAAATTGTTTGCAGCAAATTTGTGTGCACTAAATTGTTTGTAGCAAATTGTTTGTAGCAAATTGTTTGCAGCAAATTGTTTGCAGCAAATTGTTTGCAGCAAATTGTTTGCAGCAAGTTTGTTTGCAGCAAATTGTTTGTAGCAAATTGTTTGTAGCAAATTGTTTGAAGCAAATTGTTTGTAGCAAATTGTTTGCAGCAAATTGTTTGCAGCAAATTGTTTGCAGCAAATTGTTTGCAGCAAATTTGTTTGTAGCAAATTGTTTGCAGCAAATTGTTTGCAGCAAATTGTTTGTAACAAATTGTTTGTAGCGAATTGTTTGCAGAAAATTTGTTAGTAGCAAATTGTTTGCAGCAAATTGTTTGCAGCAAATTGTTTGCAGCAAATTGTTTGCAGCAAATTGTTTGTAGCAAATTGTTTGAAGCAAATTGTTTGTAGCAAATTGTTTGCAGCAAATTGTTTGCAGCAAATTGTTTGCAGCAAATTGTTTGCAGCAAATTGTTTGTAGCAAATTGTTTGAAGCAAATTGTTTGTAGCAAATTGTTTGCAGCAAATTGTTTGCAGCAAATTGTTTGCAGCAAATTGTTTGCAGCAAATTGTTTGCAGCAAGTTTGTTTGCAGCAAATTGTTTGTAGCAAATTGTTTGCAGCAAATTGTTTGCAGCAAATTGTTTGCAGCAAATTTGTTTGCAGCAAATTGTTTGTAACAAATTGTTTGCAGCAAATTGTTTGCAGCAAATTGTTTGCAGCAAATTGTTTGTAACAAATTGTTTGTAGCAAATTGTTTGCAGCAAATTGTTTGCAGCAAATTTATTTGTAGCAAATTGTTTGTAGCAAATTGTTTGTAGCAAATTGTTTGCAGCAAATTGTTTGTAGCAAATTGTTTGCAGCAAATTGTTTGTAGCAAATTGTTTGTAACAAATTGTTTGTAGCAAATTGTTTGCAGCAAATTGTTTGCAGCAAATTGTTTGCAGCAAATTTGTTTGCAGCAAATTGTTTGTAGCAAATTGTTTGTAGCAAATTGTTTGAAGCAAATTGTTTGTAGCAAATTGTTTGTAGCAAATTGTTTGCAGCAAATTATTTGCATCAAATTGTTTGCAGTAAATTGTTTGCAGCAAATTCGTTTGCAGCAAATTCTTCGCCACATATTTTTTTGCAGCAAATTGTTTGCAGCAAATTCTTCGCCACACATTTCTTTTGCAGCAAATTGTTTGCAGAAAATTTGTTAGTAGCAAATTGCTTGCAGCAAATTGTTTGCAGCAAATTGTTTGTAGCAAATTGTTTGCAGCAAATTGTTTGCAGCAAATTGTTTGCAGCAAATTGTTTGTAGCAAATTGTTTGCAGCAAATTGTTTGCAGCAAATTGTTTGCAGCAAATTGTTTGCAGCAAATTGTTTGCAGCAAATTTATTTGTAGCAAATTGTTTGTAGCAAATTGTTTGCAGCAAATTGTTTGCAGCAAATTTGTTTGTAGCAAATTGTTTGCAGCAAATTGTTTGCAGCAAATTGTTTGCAGCAAATTGTTTGTAGCAAATTGTTTGCAGCAAATTATTTGCATCAAATTGTTTGCAGCAAGTTTGTTTGCAGCAAATTGTTTGCAGCAAATTTGTGTGCACTAAATTGTTTGTAGCAAATTGTTTGTAGCAAATTGTTTGTAGCAAATTGTTTGTAGCAAATTGTTTGCAGCAAATTATTTGCATCAAATTGTTTGCAGCAAATTTTTTGCAGCAAATTGTTTGCAGCAAATTGTTTGTAGCAAATTGTTTGCAGCAAATTGTTTGCAGCAAATTGTTTGCAGCAAATTTAAATTGTTTGCAGCAAATTGTTTGCAGCAAATTGTTTGCAGCAAATTGTTTGCAGCAAATTGTTTGCAGCAAATTGTTTGCATCAAATTGTTTGCAGCAAGTTGTTTGCAGCAAATTGTTTGCAGCAAATTTGTTTGCACCAAATTGTTTGTAGCAAATTGTTTGTAGCAAATTTGTGTGCACCAAATTGTTTGCAGCAAATTGTTTGTAGCAAATTGTTTGTAGCAAATTGTTTGCAGCAAATTGTTTGCATCAAATTGTTTGCAGCAAGTTTGTTTGCAGCAAATTGTTTGCAGCAAATTTGTGTGCACTAAATTGTTTGTAGCAAATTGTTTGTAGCAAATTGTTTGTAGCAAATTGTTTGCAGCAAATTATTTGTAGCAAATTGTTTGCAGCAAATTGTTTGCAGCAAATTTATTTGTAGCAAATTGTTTGTAGCAAATTGTTTGCAGCAAATTGTTTGCAGAAAATTTGTTAGTAGCAAATTGCTTGCAGCAAATTGTTTGCAGCAAATTGTTTGCAGCAAATTTGTTTGCAGCAAATTGTTTGCAGCAAATTGTTTGCAGCAAATTGTTTGTAGCAAATTGAATTGTTTTTGTAGCAAATTGTTTGCAGCAAATTTTTTTGCAGCAAATTGTTTGAAGCAAATTGTTTGTAGCAAATTGTTTGTAGCAAATTGTTTGCAGCAAATTCTTCGCCACACATTGTTTTGTTTGCAAAATTTGTTTGTAGCAAATTGTTTGCAGCAAATTGTTTGCAGCAAATTTGTTTGCAGCAAATTGTTTGTAGCAAATTGTTTGTAGCAAATTGTTTGCAGCAAATTGTTTGCAGCAAATTGTTTGCAGCAAATTGTTTGCAGCAAATTGTTTGTAGCAAATTGTTTGCAGCAAATTGTTTGCAGCAAATTGTTTGCAGCAAATTGTTTGCAGCAAATTGTTTGTAGCAAATTGTTTGCAGCAAATTTGTTTGCAGCAAATTGTTTGTAGCAAATTGTTTGTAGCAAATTGTTTGCAGCAAATTTGTTTGTAGCAAATTGTTTGCAGCAAATTGTTTGTAGCAAAATTGTTTGCAGCAAATTGTTTGCAGCAAATTGTTTGCAGCAAATTGTTTGCAGCAAATTGTTTGCAGCAAATTGTTTGCAGCAAATTTGTTTGCAGCAAATTGTTTGCAGCAAATTGTTTGCAGCAAATTGTTTGTAGCAAATTGTTTGTAGCAAATTGTTTGTAAATTGTTTGCAGCAAATTGTTTGCAGCAAATTGTTTGTAAATTGTTTGCAGCAAATTGTTTGTAGCAAATTGTTTGCAGCAAATTGTTTGCAGCAAATTGTTTGCAGCAAATTGTTTGTAGCAAATTGTTTGTAGCAAATTGTTTGCAGCAAAATTGTTTGTAGCAAATTGTTTGCAGCAAATTGTTTGCAGCAAATTGTTTGCAGCAAATTGTTTGCAGCAAATTGTTTGCAGCAAATTGTTTGTAACAAATTGTTTGTAGCAAATTTGTTTGCAGCAAATTGTTTGCAGCAAATTGTTTGTAGCAAATTGTTTGCAGCAAATTGTTTGCAGCAAATTGTTTGTAGCAAATTGTTTGCAGCAAATTGTTTGCAGCAAATTGTTTGCATCAAATTGTTTGCAGCAAATTTGTTTGCAGCAAATTGTTTGCAGCAAATTTGTTTGCAGCAAATTGTTTGTAGCAAATTGTTTGTAGCAAATTGTTTGCAGCAAATTGTTTGCAGCAAATTCTTCGCCACACATTTTTTTGCAGCAAATTGTTTGCAGAAAATTTGTTAGTAGCAAATTGCTTGCAGCAAATTGTTTGCAGCAAATTTGTTGGCAGCAAATTGTTTGTAGCAAATTGTTTGCAGCAAATTGTTTGCAGCAAATTGTTTGCAGCAAATTGTTTGCAGCAAATTGTTTGCAGCAAATTGTTTGCAGCAAATTGTTTGTAACAAATTGTTTGCAGCAAATTGTTTGAACAAATTGTTTGTAGCAAATTGTTTGTAGCAAATTGTTTGCAGCAAATTTGTTTGCAGCAAATTGTTTGTAGCAAATTGTTTGTAGCAAATTGTTTGTAGCAAATTGTTTGTAGCAAATTGTTTGCAGCAAATTGTTTGCAGCAAATTGTTTGCAGCAAATTTGTTTGCAGCAAATTTTTAGTTGTTTGCAGCAAATTGTTTGCAGCAAATTGTTTGCAGCAAATTGTTTGCAGCAAGTTTGTTTGCAGCAAATTGTTTGTAGCAAATTGTTTGTAGCAAATTGTTTTAAGAAAATTGTTTGTAGCAAATTGTTTGCAGCAAATTGTTTGCAGCAAATTGTTTGCAGCAAGTTTGTTTGCAGCAAATTGTTTGTAGCAAATTGTTTGTAGCAAATTGTTTGTAGCAAATTGTTTGTAGCAAATTGTTTGCAGCAAATTATTTGCATCAAATTGTTTGCAGTAAATTGTTTGCAGCAAATTCGTTTGCAGCAAATTCTTCGCCACAAATTGTTTGCAGCAATGCAAAATTGTTTGTACAAGTTTGCAAAATTCTTCGCCACACATTTCTTTGTTTGCAGCAAATTGTTTGCAGAAAATTTGTTTGCAGCAAATTGTTTGCAGCAAATTGTTTGTAGCAAATTGTTTGCAGCAAATTGTTTGCAGCAAATTGTTTGCAGCAAATTGTTTGCAGCAAATTGTTTGCAGCAAATTGTTTGTAGCAAATTGTTTGCAGCAAATTGTTTGCAGCAAATTGTTTGCAGCAAATTGTTTGCAGCAAATTGTTTGCAGCAAATTGTTTGCAGCAAATTGTTTGCAGCAAATTGTTTGCAGCAAATTGTTTGTAGCAAATTGTTTGCAGCAAATTGTTTGCAGCAAATTGTTTGTAGCAAATTGTTTGCAGCAAATTGTTTGCAGCAAATTGTTTGCAGCAAATTTTTGTTTGTTTGCAGCAAATTGTTTGCAGCAAATTGTTTGCAGCAAATTGTTTGCAGCAAATTGTTTGCAGCAAATTGTTTGCAGCAAATTGTTTGCAGCAAATTTGTTTGCAGCAAATTGTTTGTAGCAAATTGTTTGTAGCAAATTGTTTGTAGCAAATTGTTTGCAGCAAATTGTTTGCAACAATGTTTATGCAAAATTGTTTGCAGCAAATTGTTTTGCAGCAAATTGTTTGCAAAGCAAATTCTTTGCCACAAATTTTTTTGCAGCAAATTGTTTGCAGCAAATTGTTTGCATAGCAAAATTGTTTGCAACAAATTGTTTGCGCAATTGTTTGCAGCATTTTAATGCAAATTTGTTTGCAGCAAATTTGTTGTAGCAAATTGTTTGCCAGCAAATTGTTTGCAGCAAATTGTTTGTAGCAAATTGTTTGTAACAAATTTTTTGCAGCAAATTGTTTGCAGCAAATTGTTTGCAGCAAATTGTTTGCAGCAAATTGTTTGCCACAAATTTTTTTGCAGCAAATTGTTTGCAGAAAATTTGTTAGTAGCAATTTGTTTGCAGCAAATTGTTTGCAGCAAATTTGTTTGCAGCAAATTGTTTGTTGCAAAATTGTTTGCAACAAATTGTTTGCAGCAAATTTGTTTGCAGCAAATTGTTTGTAGCAAATTGTTTGCAGCAAATTGTTTGTAGCAAATTGTTTGTAGCAAATTGTTTGTAGCAAATTGTTTGCAGCAAATTTGTTTGCAGCAAATTGTTTGCAGCAAATTGTTTGCAGCAAATTGTTTGTAGCAAATTGTTTGTAGCAAATTGTTTGCAGCAAATTGTTTGCAGCAAATTGTTTGCAGCAAATTTGTTTGCAGCAAATTGTTTGCAACAAATTTTTGTGCAAATTGTTTGTAGCAAATTGTTTGCAGCAAATTGTTTTGCAGCAAATTGTTTGCAGCAAATTGTTTGCAGCAAATTTGTTTGCAACAAATTGTTTGTAGCAAATTGTTTGCAGCAAATTGTTTGCTTTGCAGCAAATTGTTTGCAGCAAATTGTTTTGTAGCAAATTGTTTGCAGCAAATTGTTTGCAGCAAATTGTTTGCAGCAAATTGTTTGAAGCAAATTGTTTGTAGCAAATTGTTTGCAGCAAGTTTGTTTGCAGCAAATTGTTTGCAGCAAATTTGTTTGCAAATTGTTTGCAGCAAATTGTTTGCAGCAAATTTGTTTGTAAGCAAATTGTTTGCAGCAAATTGTTTGCAGCAAATTTTTAGCAATTTTTGCAGCAAATTGTTTGTAACAAATTGTTTGTAGCAAATTGTTTGCAGAAAATTGTTTGCAAAATTGTTTGCAGCAAATTGTTTGCATAGCAAATTGTTTGTAGCAAATTGTTTGCAGCAAATTGTTTGTAACAAATTGTTTGTAGCAAATTGTTTGCAGCAAATTGTTTGCAGCAAATTGTTTGCAGCAAATTGTTTGCAGCAAATTGTTTGTAGCAAATTGTTTGCAGCAAATTTGTTTGCAGCAAATTCTTTGCCACAAATTGTTTTGCAGCAAATTGTTTGCAGAAAATTTGTTAGTAGCAAATTGTTTGCAGCAAATTGTTTGCAGCAAATTGTTTGCAGCAAATTTGTTTGTAGCAAATTGTTTGCAGCAAATTGTTTGCAGCAAATTGTTTGCAGCAAATTGTTTGCAGCAAATTTGTTTGCAGCAAATTGTTTGTAACAAATTGTTTGTAGCGAATTGTTTGCAGCAAATTGTTTGCAGCAAATTTATTTGCAGCAAATTGTTTGCAGCAAATTGTTTGTAGCAAATTGTTTGTAGCAAATTGTTTGTAGCAAATTGTTTGCAGCAAATTGTTTGTAAAAAAATTGTTTGCAGCAAATTGTTTGTAGCAAATTGTTTGCAGCAAAATTGTTTGCAGCAAATTGTTTGTATTGTAGCAAATTGTTTTGCAGCAAATTGTTTGTAATTGTTTGCAGCAAATTGTTTGCAGCAAATATTTTTGCAGCAAATTGTTTGCAGCAAATTGTTTGCAGCAAATTTTTTTGCAGCAAATTGTTTGCAGCAAATTGTTTGTCAGCAAATTGTTTGCAGCAAATTGTTTGCAGCAAATTTGTTTGTAGCAAATTGTTTGCAGCAAATTTGTTTGCAGCAAATTGTTTGCAGCAAATTGTTTGTAGCAAATTGTTTGCAGCAAATTGTTTGCAGCAAATTGTTTGTAGCAAATTGTTTGTAGCAAATTGTTTGCAGCAAATTTGTTTAGCAAATTGTTTGCAGCAAATTGTTTGAAGCAAATTGTTTGTAGCAAATTGTTTGCAGCAAATTGTTTGTAGCAAATTGTTTGCAGCAAATTGTTTGTAGCAAATTGTTTGTAGCAAATTGTTTGTAGCAAATTGTTTGCAGCAAATTGTTTGTTGTTTGCAAAATTTGTTTGTAGCAAATTGTTTGTAGCAAATTGTTTGCAGCAAATTTGTTTGCAGCAAATTGTTTGTAGCAAATTGTTTGTAGCAAATTGTTTGCAGCAAATTGTTTGCAGCAAATTGTTTGCAACAAATTGTTTGCAGCAAATTGTTTGCAGCAAATTGTTTTGCAGCAAATTGTTTGCAGCAAATTGTTTGCAAATTGTTTGCAGCAAATTGTTTGCAGCAAATTTGTTTGCAGCAAATTGTTTGCAGCAAATTGTTTGTAGCAAATTGTTTGTATGCAAATTGTTTGTAGCAAATTTGTTTGCAGCAAATTGTTTGTAGCAAATTGTTTGTAGCAAATTGTTTGCAGCAAATTGTTTGCAGCAAATTGTTTGCAATTGTTTGCAGCAAATTGTTTGCAGCAAATTGTTTGCAGCAAATTGTTTGCAGCAAATTGTTTGTAGCAAATTGTTTGCAGCAAATTGTTTGTAGCAAATTGTTTGTAACAAATTGTTTGCAGCAAATTGTTTGCAGCAAATTGTTTGTAGCAAATTGTTTGCAGCAAATTGTTTGCAGCAAATTGTTTGTAGCAAATTGTTTGCAGCAAATTGTTTGCAGCAAATTGTTTGCAGCAAATTGTTTGCAGCAAATTTGTTTGTAGCAAATTGTTTGCAGCAAATTGTTTGCAGCAAATTGTTTGTAGCAAATTGTTTGCAGCAAATTGTTTGCAGCAAATTGTTTGCAGCAAATTGTTTGCAGCAAATTTGTTTGCAGCAAATTGTTTGCAGCAAATTGTTTGTAGCAAATTGTTTGCAGCAAATTGTTTGCAGCAAATTGTTTGCAGCAAATTGTTTGCAGCAAATTGTTTGCAGCAAATTGTTTGCAGCAAATTGTTTGCAGCAAATTGTTTGCAGCAAATTTGTTTGTAGCAAATTGTTTGCAGCAAATTGTTTGCAGCAAATTTGTTTGCAGCAAATTGTTTGCAACAAATTGTTTGTAGCAAATTGTTTGCAAATTGTTTGCAGCAAATTGTTTGCAGCAAATTGTTTGCAGCAAATTGTTTGCAGCAAATTGTTTGCAGCAAATTGTTTGTAGCAAATTGTTTGTAGCAAATTGTTTGCAAATTGTTTGCAGCAAATTGTTTGCAGCAAATTGTTTGCAGCAAATTGTTTGCAGCAAATTGTTTGCAGCAAATTTGTTTGTAGCAAATTGTTTGCAGCAAATTGTTTGCAGCAAATTGTTTGCAGCAAATTGTTTGCAGCAAATTGTTTGTAGCAAATTGTTTGCAGCAAATTGTTTGCAGCAAATTGTTTGCAGCAAATTGTTTGCAGCAAATTGTTTGTACAAAATTGTTTGTAGCAAATTGTTTGTAGCAAATTGTTTGCAGCAAAATTGTTTGCAGCAAATTGTTTGCAGCAAATTTGTTTGCAGCAAATTGTTTGCAGCAAATTGTTTGCAGCAAATTGTTTGCAGCAAATTGTTTGCAGCAAATTTGTTTGCAGCAAATTGTTTGCAGCAAATTGTTTGCAGCAAATTTGTTTGCAGCAAATTGTTTGCAGCAAATTGTTTGCAGCAAATTGTTTGCAGCAAATTGTTTGTAGCAAATTGTTTGCAGCAAATTTGTTTGCAGCAAATTGTTTGCACAAATTGTTTGCAAATTGTTTGCAGCAAATTGTTTGCAGCAAATTTGTTTGCAGCAAATTGTTTGTAGCAAATTGTTTGCAGCAAATTGTTTGTAGCAAATTGTTTGTAGCAAATTGTTTGCAGCAAATTGTTTGCAGCAAATTGTTTGCAGCAAATTGTTTGCAGCAAATTGTTTGCAGCAAATTGTTTGCAGCAAATTGTTTGCAGCAAATTGTTTGCAGCAAATTGTTTGCAGCAAATTGTTTGCAGCAAATTGTTTGCAGCAAATTGTTTGCAGCAAATTTGTTTGCAGCAAATTGTTTGCAGCAAAATTGTTTGCAGCAAATTGTTTGCAGCAAATTGTTTGCAGCAAATTGTTTGTAGCAAATTGTTTGCAGCAAATTGTTTGCAGCAAATTGTTTGCAGCAAATTGTTTGCAGC
This sequence comes from Drosophila arawakana, assembly GCA_018151165.1. NCBI lineage: Eukaryota > Metazoa > Arthropoda > Insecta > Diptera > Drosophilidae > Drosophila > Drosophila arawakana. Next base: position 2,417 of record JAECWX010000306.1, on the reverse strand, counting down.
AAATTGTTTGCAGCAAATTTGTTTGCAGCAAATTGTTTGCAGCAAATTGTTTGCAGCAAATTGTTTGCAGCAAATTGTTTGCAGCAAATTGTTTGCAGCAAATTGTTTGCAGCAAATTGTTTGTAGCAAATTGTTTGCAGCAAGTTGTTTGCAGCAAATTGTTTGCAGCAAATTGTTTGTAGCAAATTTGTTTGCAGCAAATTGTTTGCAGCAAATTGTTTGTAGCAAATTGTTTGCAGCAAGTTGTTTGCAGCAAATTGTTTGCAGCAAATTGTTTGCAGCAAATTGTTTGCAGCAAATTGTTTGTAGCAAATTGTTTGTAGCAAATTGTTTGCAGCAAATTGTTTGCACATTGTTTGCAGCAAATTGTTTGCAGCAAATTTGTTTGCAGCAAATTGTTTGCAGCAAATTGTTTTGGCAGCAAATTGTTTGCAGCAAATTTGTTTGCAGCAAATTGTTTGCAGCAAATTGTTTGCAGCAAATTGTTTGCAGCAAATTGTTTGCAGCAAATTGTTTGCAGCAAATTGTTTGCAGCAAATTGTTTGTAACAAATTGTTTGCAGCAAATTGTTTGCAGCAAATTGTTTTGCAGCAAATTGTTTGCAACAAATTGTTTGCAGCAAATTGTTTGCAGCAAATTGTTTGCAGCAAATTGTTTGCAGCAAATTGTTTGCAGCAAATTGTTTGTGCAGCAAATTGTTTGCAGCAAATTGTTTGCAGCAAATTGTTTGCAGACAAATTGTTTGTAGTTTGCAAATTGTTTGCAGCAAATTGTTTACCATAAATTGTTTGCAAAAATTGTTTGTGTTGTAGCAAATTGTTTGCAGCAAATTTGTTTGCAGCAAATTGTTTGCAGCAAATTGTTTGCAACAAATTGTTTGTAGCAAATTGTTTGTAGAAATTGTTTGCAGCAAATTTTTTGTAATGCAACAAATTGTTTGCAGCAAATTGTTTGCAGCAAATTTCTTTGCAGCAAATTGTTTGCAGCAAATTGTTTGCAGCAAATTGTTTGCAGCAAATTGTTTGCAGCAAATTGTTTGCAGCAAATTGTTTGCAGCAAATTGTTTGCAGCAAATTGTTTGCAGCAAATTTGTTTGCAGCAAATTGTTTGCAGCAAATTGTTTGTAGCAAATTGTTTGCAGCAAATTGTTTGTAGCAAATTGTTTGTAGCAAATTGTTTGTGCAGCAAATTGTTTGTAGCAAATTGTTTGCAGCAAATTGTTTGCAGCAAATTGTTTGAAGCAAATTGTTTGCAGCAAGTTTGTTTGCAGCAAATTGTTTGCAGCAAATTTGTTTTGCAGTAAATTGTTTGCAGCAAATTGTTTGTAGCAAATTGTTTGCAGAAAATTTGTTTGTAGCAAATTGTTTGCAATTGGAGCAAATTGTTTGCAGCAAATTGTTTGTGTAGCAAATTGGTTTGCACCAAATTGTTTGTAGCAAATTGTTTGCAGCAAATTGTTTGTAGCAAATTGTTTGCAGCAAATTGTTTGCAGCAAATTGTTTGTAACAAATTGTTTGTAGCAAATTGTTTGCAGCAAATTGTTTGCAGCAAATTGCTTCAAATTGTTTGTAGCAAATTTTTGCAGCAAATTTGTTTGCAGCAAATTGTTTGTAGCAAATTGTTTGACAGAAATTGTTTGCAGCAAATTGTTTGCAGCAAATTGTTTGCAGCTGTTTGTTTGCAAATTGTTTGCAGCAAATTGTTCAGCAAATTTGTTTGTAGCAATTTGTTTGCAGCAAATTGTTTGCAGCAAATTGTTTGCAGCAAATTGTTTGTAGCAAATTGTTTGTAGCAAATTGTTTGTAGCAAATTGTTTGCAGCAAATTGTTTGCAGCAAATTGTTTGCAGCAAATTGTTTGCAGCAAATTGTTTGCAGCAAATTGTTTGTGACAAATTGTTTGCAGCAAATTGTTTGCAGCAAATTGTTTGCAGCAAATTGTTTGCAGCAAATTGTTTGTTGCAGCAAATTGTTTGCAGCAAATTGTTTGCAACAAATTGTTTGTAGCAAATTGTTTGCAGCAAATTGTTTGCAGCAAATTGTTTGTAGCAAATTGTTTGCAGCAAATTGTTTGCAAATGTTTGCAAATTGTTTGCAGCAAATTGTTTGCAGCAAATTGTTTGCAGCAAAATTGTTTGTAACAAATTGTTTGCAGCAAATTGTTTGCAGCAAATTGTTTGTAACAAATTGTTTGCAGCAAATTGTTTGCAGCAAATTGTTTGCAGCAAATTGTTTGCAGCAAATTGTTTGCAAAATTTGTTTGTAGAATGTTTGTAGCAAATTGTTTGAAGCAAATTGCAAATTGTTTGTACTTAACCAATTTTGCAAAATTGTTTGCAACAAATTGTTTGCAACAAATTGTTTACAAATTGTTTGCAACAAATTGTTTGCAGCAACAAGTGTTTGCAGCAAATTGTTC
>JAECWX010000305.1:2500-17356 GCA_018151165.1 Drosophila arawakana | reverse complement strand
TATTGTTAGACCCCGTACTCTAAAAAGAGTATAGGGGTCTATTAGGTTTGTCAGAAGCGAAATGTGCGTAACAGGCAGAAGGAGGCGTGGCCGACCCCATAAAGTATATATATTCTAGATCAGCATCAACAGCCGAGTCGATATAGCAATGTCCGTCTGTCCGTCTGTCTGTCTGTCCGTCTGTCCGTCCGTATGAACACCTGGATCTTTTAAACTACAAAAGCTAGAGACACCAAATTTGGAATGAAAGTCCGTTATCTTCGCGAGCAGATCAAGTTTATTTCAAATTGTTGCCACGCCCCTTACCGCCCCCGCAATGAGCAAAAAACCAGACACACCTCGAAAAAAATTTACTTTTAGGCCAATAACTCAGTAACTGTGGCACTTAGGAACACCATTTCTGGTAAACAGGTTGCTAGAGACATCCTTAATGCAATGCCATTAAAAATTTTACCCACCCTTCCTAACCAAACTTTTCAATTAGAGCTGCCACGCCCCCTTTTCTCCTGAGATTAACCAACCGTTTCACCTTTAAATGCCATGTTTAAGGCATTTAGTCATATAGTAGGGTGTTGTAATTCAACATAAGTATAGAGACATATAAAATCAAACTATTCTGAAAGTGCCATCATCATACTACTTTTAACAAAAGAGCTACTGCGTTACAAAGTTTGTTATTTAACTGCAATATCACTTACGCGCGAGAGCGAGACAGAAACATACAAACACATGTTCGAACGTTTTCGATGCTTGTGTGGCGACAGCGCTGCCGGCAGACGCGGTGGCGACAGCGCTGCCGGCAGACGCTGGCCGCGCCGAATACACACATACATACATACATGCATACATATAATTTCAAACGAATGTGTGTTTGTAAGAATAAAATGTAAATGCTGATTATCGGAGAATTCTTGAAAGTGGCGCGTGGTGCAACTGATAGTTAATTTAATTGTTAATTCATTTTTTTAAATTTCAATTCTAAATGAACATATAAAATTAAAAATTTTAAATTTCATTCGAAAATTTGAATTCAAATTGAATACAATTGCGCACTACCATGGGAGTACGGGGTCTTTTACAGTCGGCTCGATCGACTGTAGCCTTTCTTACTTGTTTTTAAATGTCTTTAAATTTGGCGTTTTGGTTTTTTTGGTGGTTGCGTGTCGTTGCACCGTGGTTGTCAAACAATTATTGCGTTTTAAATGTTTGTGTAGTTTTGCATGTGCAATGGGTTGCGATTGTTGCACATTTGGTCACTTGTCTTAATCGTCGCACTGTGGTTGTTGCTGATGCATGTTCATTTTCGTTACCACGTTAGTTAAAGTTTTTTTTTCTTTACGTTTAGATTTAATTCATTTCAAAACAGTTTTCTTTTTTTGGACGCACAAAAAGAACATTATTCCTGGACTCACAAAACTACACACCGACCGTTTACCAAACGCACTGCCTCCGGAGGCGGTGTTCGTGCCACCGCCCCATACACCCCTTGTGGCAGATCGCTCTCCCATGAGCTGTCCCTATGGACTGCCTTGTTTCGGGTATTATACCCGTGCGCGCCCTCTCCTTCAGCCATGATCACACAAAAAACAAGTAAGAAAGGCTACAGTCGATCGAGCCGACTGTAAAAGACCCCGTACTCCCATAGAAGTGCGCAATTGTATTCAATTTAAATTTAAATTTTTGAATGAAATTTAAAAATTTTAATTTTATATGTACATTTTGAATTGAAATTTAAAAAAAATTAAATTAACAATTCGCATTGCCGCAACTCTATCAGTTGCACCACGCGCCACTTTCAAGAATTCTCCGATAGCATTTACATATTATTCATACAAACACACATTCGTTTGAAATTATATGTATGCATGTATGTATGTATGTGTGTATTCGTCGCTGCCAGCGTCTGCCGGCAGCGCTGTCGCCACACAAGCATCGAAAACGTTCGAACATGTGTTTGTATGTTTCTGTCTCGCTCTCGCGCGTAAGTGATATTGCAGTTAAATAACAAACTTTGTAACGCAGTAGCTCTTTTGTTAAAGGTAGTATGTTGATGCCCCTTTCAGAATAGTTTGATTTTATATGTCTCTATACGAATGTTGAATTACAACACTCTACTATATGAATAAATGCCCTAAACATGGCATTAAAGTGAAAACGTTTGGTTAACTCTCAGGAGAAAAGGGGGCGTGGCAGCTCAAAATTTTTATTGGCATTGCATTAAAGGTGTGACTAGCAACCTGTTTACCAGAAATGGTGTTGCTAATGTGCCATAGTTACTGAGTTACTTGGCCTAAAAGTAGCACTTTTGTTGTTGGTGATGTCATGTTTATTTTTCATTGACCGGGGCGTTAGGGGGTTGAAAGTTTTTTAAATAAACTTGATCTTTTCGTTTAGATTTAACGGACTTTCATTCCAAAATTGGTGTCTTTTTCTTTTGTACGCACAAAAGAACCATGTGTTCCTACGGACGGACAAAACGACAGACAGACAGACGGTTTACGGACAGACGGACTTGTACGGACATTCCGGAGGCGGCTGTTGATGCTGATCAAGACTCATATATCCCTTTATGGCAGATCGGCTCTCCTCCATGAGCTGTCCCTATGGACATTTCGCTTGTTTCAAACCTTATACCCGTGCGCCCTATCCTTTTTTTAGCCAGTAGGGTCACACAAAAAAAAACTAAGTCCTACCAAAATGATAATTAAATAAATAAATAAAGAACACGCCCCTAAGTACGTGAGCAAATAATAAATAACAAAAATAATAAATAACAAATGAAATAAATATAAATAATAAATAACAAGTATAATTTAATAAATCCTAAGTAACAAAACATAAATTACATAAATGACCAATTATTAGATAATAAATATAAATAAACAAATACCGCATAAATAACATATAAGTATCGCCAAATATATCACACCAAAAAGATAAACAAACAGATATATTTTATTACACAAAATAAGAAGGGGATTGCATCCTGCCGGTTCGAGCTGACTAAAACTACGCTAACCTTACGGTTCGATAGAAATGGCCAGACATTTAATGTACAAAAAAAACAAAACACGAGAGATCCGTCGACATGTCAGATCGTCAGCTGAGCTGACGATCGACAGTCAAGAGATCTCCGTGAGCCAGGCTTACTCTTCTATTGTGTTTTCTTTTGGTTCTGGCTGCCCACGGTGAGATAGTGTCCAATGATGCAGCGCGTACTAGAGTTATTCCCTGTACGGGTCACCATTGGCCACTATGCACCACCTAGCCAACCATCGTCGTCACGATGCATCGCGTGCTGGAGTTTCCATTCCCCGCACGGGTCACCGTGATCAGCCGATGGTTTTGGCCGGACAACCAGTACCAGAAAATACAAAAAAAAGACGCTTTACGTTACTTTACAAAAAAGATTTAAATAAAACGACAAAAATGTTTGATTTGTAGATCGTATCCTTCATGTACAATTGAAGGCGAGCGTATATACTCCCGACAAGACTCCATGAAGGACCGGTCTGCAAACCAAAACATACTAACACGTGAGATTCAACAATCTTATGTGTTATTTATTTTTTTTTTCTTTCTGGGCCGTATGCTACGACGAGGCGCACCTCGTCGAGCTCCATTTCCAGATTGGGCGCCATATTGTTACGACTCGGCTTGTCTTTCCTGGGGCTACCACGGCTAGCTCATTCGCCTCAGGTCGGGGTTGTTAACCAGAGCCCACCGAGCGTACAATCCACAATCATCGATTGTAGAATCTCTACATCGCTACTACTACACTCTACGAAACAATACCAACACTAAACAACTATCGGCCATCTCTATCGGCGGCATCGATGTTTTGCCGCAACGTACCCACCCTACCTGTGGCGGCAGCATTCAAACCGTTTTGCTGCGCCACCCAATATCAAAAGTCTACGCCAGCTCGCTTAATCCATGCTACGCAATCCCCCTCCCATCCACAAATTACTCACACATATTCATTCTGTTACAAATAAAATTAAACATATTTATTTACATTAAATTGTCTATACATAGTTGTCCTATCTTATCTAGTTTTCAGTTTTCATTTTATTTATATTTATTTTTAGACCCCGTACTCTAAAAAAGAGTAGAGGGGTCTATTAGGTTTGTCAGAAGCGAAATGTGCGAACACCTGGATCTTTTAAACTACAAAAGCTAGAGACACCAAATTTATAATGAAAGTCCGTTATTAACCCAGGCAGGTTAAGTTTATTTCAAATTTTTTCCACGCCCCTTACCGCCCCCGCAATGAGCAAAAAACCAGACACACCTCGAAAAAAATTTAGTTTTAGGCCAATTACTCAGTAACTATGGCACTTAGGAACACCATTTCTGGTAAACAGGTTGCTAGAGAGTGCCTTAATGCAATGCCATTAAAAATTTTGAGCTGCCACGCCCCCTTTTCTCATTAGAGTTAACCAAACGTTTACGCTTTAAAGCCATGTTTAAGGCATTTATTCATATAGTGGGGTGTTGTAATTCAGCATTCGTATAGAGACATATAAAATCAAACTATTCTGAAAGTGGCATCAACACACTACCTTTAACAAAAGAGCTACTGCGTTACAAAGTTTGTTATTTAACTGCAATATCACTTACGCGCGAGAGCGAGACAGAAACATACAAACACATGTTCGAACGTTTTCGATGCTTGTGTGGCGACAGCGCTGCCGGCAGACGCTGTGGCGACAGCGCTGCCGGCAGACGCTGGCCGCGCCGAATACACACATACATACATACATGCATACATATAATTTCAAACGAATGTGTGTTTGTATGAATAATATGTAAATGCTGATATTCGGAGAATTCTTGAGAGTGGCGCGTGGTGCAACTGATAGAGTTTATCTGAGGTTGTAGGTTCGAATCATGGCAATGCGAATTGTTAAATTATTTTTTTTAAATTTCAATTCAAAACGTACATATAATATTAAAATTTTTAAATTTCATTTGAAAATTTGAATTCAAATTGAATACAAATGTGCACTACTATGAGAGTACGGGGTCTTTTATAGTCGGCTCGATCGACTGTAGCCTTTCTTACTTGTTATTTCTGCCTTTTCCCTTTTCCTTTTTTGTGTTGGTTGCCTTCGATTTATATATAGAGGGGGGGGTCTCGGGGGTACCTGATACTACCTAAGAGCTCTAAGGGGGTATAGGGGGCCGGACACTGCCAAAACAATTTATTGGCAGGTACTAAATGTACATATGACAACCAGCAACTCACAATGGTCTTTCTTTTCTTTTCTTTTATTCCTTCTCCTTCTTTATGTCGCACTGGCCCTAACTGTTTCTCCTACTTACAGTTACTCCCTGTCGCTGTTCGCTACTTACGTCTTCTTCTCTTGGCTCTCGATCGCAAAGTGCCGGCAGCACTCTCGATCGAGCAGCGCGGAAGCTGTCCTGATACAACTCCACCACGAAAGCTCTCTCTTCACCACAGAGCTTTCGTGCAGGGTTGCACCCGACCGCTCTCCGCGCTTCCGACAGAGGGCGCTGCCAGCATCCTAAACTCCTATCGACTAACTATTCGATAACTTAAATAATAATTTCCTCCATGGAATTAAAGCTAATAATTCATGTGCTTACATCTAAATAATTCTCAACTAATTATACCTATACTTATGAACTATGTATGGTGGGATTAAGGGCCCCGCCTTACACCCCCCCTTTCTCCGACCGGGTCACTATCACGGCCCCATAGGCCGAGATATGGCCCTTTGAACGCCTTTCTCGCGTTGGTGACATCCTCGGGAACGTCTCTGTGGCGTCACTGGCCACCTCCTCCGCGTAGGGGACTTGTGACGATTGCTTCATCTTCCATTGTTGTACTATCTGTTAACCTTTAAAAGACTTACTATATTTATCCTGTCTTCAATGTCCCTACCAGTGCGACTTATGATCGGGCAGTCTTAAACTATAATTACAATTTTTTATCGTTTCCTATTACAATGTTATTGTATACCCCATTTTCCTCCTGGGCCTGCGTCACCCCGCCTTTCCGAGCTCGCGGCCTGCAGGGGAATCCAATATCGTCGGTGTTCTCGGTGTCCATCACCACGTATCCCACTGTATCCGCTCTGATCCGATCTGTTGGTTCCACCTCTATCCATTTACGCGGTGGTCTCGCTGGGGCCGGTTGTTGGAAAGCTTTACGATCATTCAACCGCTCCGCCGTGATCAGCAGGGATTCTTCTTCCCTTCTTTTCATGCCGACGATCTGAGCCCCTGGGGGGCCTGCGCCCGCGCCCCTTGCACTCCATCTGGTTCCTCTCGTTTCTTGATTCCCGTGTTCTTATGCTCTCGTTTATCGGTCGTCACCGTTTGCTCCCGTATAGGTGTGCTCCTGTGCTCTCGTTTCCTGGTCGACACCGCTTGGGGGGACCTCAGCCCTCATCCCTTGCGTCCCGTTTGCTCCGCTTCTTGCTTTCTGCTCTAACTCACCCGCAGGAGGGCTCTCTTCACGCTTCCCTTTTCCTGTGTGTACGCACTTCCTCGCCCTCTTCCGACGCCGCCGATATTTTGGCTTCTCATCGGGGGGCGGGATGTCTCCCGTTGGCGTTCTCTTGCCCTCAAGAGGCGTGCGGTACTCGTGGAGATCCCACGTCTCCGTCGTCTCGTGGCCAGCCAACGTCTTATCGGCCATATTCTTTGCCCCTTTCATTCCTGTTGTTGCATCAATTGCCTGGAACTCGTGCTGTAGGCGCCGCCCTCCTCCTGGCCTGAGGGGCGCCTGGTTTCGTTTCCCGAACTATCTTGTTGGCAGCATTCCCGGCTGCTCCTTCCTTGTTTGCCGCAAACTCGGCAAAAAGTTACCCGCGCATTCGGACATTCCCTCGCAAAGTGTCCGCTCTGCGCGCACCGGTGACACACTCTGTGAGGGTCGAACCCAGGGCAGTCGCCATACCTCGTCCTTCTATGCGATGCCTCCTTCATCTGCGTTCCTGTCATCTCTGGCCGAAATGGGTTCGGCGGTCTGCTCTGCATGTCTGAACATAGTGACTCACCCTTGGCCCACGCGCCGGTCTTGGGTCGGGCGTACTCGGCCTCTTGCTGCCACACGTCTTCTAGCTCTGTCGCCATCCGCGTCAGCTGCGCTAGTGACGAGAAGTCGTGCCTCCGCACGAACAACCGATAAGCGGGGGCTGCGTTCTCGTAGACCCGGTACAGTTCCTGCGCCGTGCTGTACCCCGCGCGCCTCATTAGCACCCGTAAGTTCAGCAGGTATTCCTTGAACTTTTCATTGGGTCGCTGCCGGTGTGAGCGTTCCACAGCCCGCTCGTCAAGAACCAACTCGCTGCCTGGTCGACCATCACCTCGCTCATGGCAGCGGGCATGTGGTCCATGTCGATCCTGTACGTCGTGGCCCGCTGTTCCAGGATTTCTAAAAATCCCAGCGGATCCTCTTGGCCGCCGTACCTGACTCCCCATTTGCGCACCTGGTCAACCACTCCTCTTTGTGTCCGTGCCTCTTCGTCGTGTGTGCATGCCATCATCGGCGCTTCTTCCACCCGTATCTCGGGTGGGTTCTTTCGGACCGGCTGTGGTGGCTTCCACGACGCTGGCGGGGGCTGCTCATACAGGTGGGGCCTCCGTAAGTCCGGCTCAGACTTTTGAAATGGCCGTCCGCCGAATTCACCGGTGGGGGGTTCGACGAGCTTCCCATATTGGGCCTCTAGCTCGGCGAGTCTGTTCCGGGCTTCCCTACTGTGGCCCCCGCCTTGTATAAACGACGCCACCCGCTTTCTTAACTCCTCTACGCTGCCCTCCCTGTCGAGGCCGAATTCCTGGGCAATCGCCATTAACTCCTCCTTACGACGGTAATATACCCATCGTACCCCCAACGTTATCTCGAGAGACTCACCTGGTTCCATCTCGGTCGAGCTGTCTGGTTTCGCTCGAAAATGACGCAAAAGAGGGAATTCCTATTTTTTTCCCCTTCTTGACTCCTGACGTCGTCGTTGAGTTCCTTGAGGAAACCAGTCGCAAATTCCTCGATGAACTCCCTGACGACACTATTCCTATTTCTCAATGAACTCCTCGGTCAGTTCCTTGAGGACAGTCCGGCGAGAATTCCCCGATGAATTTTCACTCCCGCTTTTTATCGTACCGAAACCAAAAAAAAAATTTTTTTTTTTTTTGACCGTGTCTATCGGGCCTCCGGCCCACTGTACTTTACTTTTTCTCTCCTTTTTTTTTTTTTTTTTTTTTTTTTTTTTTTTTTTTTTGTCCGACTTTCCGCGGCCTACGGCCCACTGTGATACTTGTCCACTTCTATACGGCCTTTGGCCCACTGTAGTTTTCGTCCAATTTTCGCGGCCTTTGGCCCACTGTAGTTTTTGTTCGCTTTTCGCGGCCTACGGCCCACTGTAATATTTGTCCACTTTTCGCGGCCTTTGGCCCACTGTAGTTTTTGTTCGCTTTTCGCGGCCTACGGCCCACTGTAATTTTTATTTTCGTCTGCACGTCGTGACGTCACGCACTTGTCACCGTCCTCGAACTCGTGCTCTGCCAAACCCACCACCAAAACGCATGTATGTGTGTGTGAGTGGGCACGCGTCTGTGACGTCACACGCATGCACTTGTTTCCCGATTCTCGCTGTTCCCTTTTTGCGGGGACGGGTCGCCGCGCTCGCCACCGAACCGTTTGCTTGACGTCGCGCGCGCTCTGTCTAATCGGCGTTTGTCTCTGTGCCAAATTCCGCCAATGCTTGGCGCGTCTGCACTAGCAGGTACCGGCGCGCGTCGAAAGTGCGACAAATGTTTCCCCGCCCGTTTTATATACCCCTCGCCCAGCTGCTGGTTTTGAGCGCGCACTTTTCCCGTTTTGTGTGTGCCGCTATATTACCAGAGCTAGGGTATCGTCGGGTATATTGGGCTATGCCACCGCGCACGTGACTTTAATGTTCTTTTTTTTTTTTCTTTTTGCACAAAACTCGACCTGTACGCGTTAGACGGCCACGTGTCAGGAAAACGCAATTTTTGTTTTTCACACAAAAAAAAAAATCCAAACTTTTCTATCTCCTCGTAGATCACCAGATCGTGCAGGCAATCTGGTAGTCGACCACCAAATCCCAGACCAGTGTTAGTGCGCACTCGCGGGTTTTAATTCGCAATGGTGCAGCACTCCCCTACGTCTCCAGGGTCCCTGCTCGGGCGCCACTTGTAAAGAAGCGTTCTAGCCGGGGTACAAATCTCAGTCTGTCCAGGGCTCGATCTTACAAGAAATTTGTAACATTCGCGGAGACGCTGCAGACGGGGAAAACGGTCGATCTGGGGGTGGGTGTTGATATGAGAGAAGGGGGGGGAGCGGGACGCGAGATCGAGGCAGGGACGCTGCCGTCGTTCTCAGCGAGCCGATGCGATGCTCTGCGAGATCGAAGCGCGGCGCCGAGGTGCTCTGGCAGCCAGCGCTGTTCTCATGCGAGAGAGCACTGCATGAGGAGGGGGGAAGCGAGACGCGAGATCTAAACGGGGAGCGCCGCCGTTGTTCTCAGCTATGTCACGCGCCGCTCCGCGAGATCAAAACGGGGCGCCGAGGTACTCTGGCGGCCGCCGCTGTTCTCAGCCGAGGAGCGCTATTAGGATTGGGACGATGCGAACGCGAGATCTAAACGGGGAGCGCCGCCGTTGATCTCAGCGAGTCGTTGGATACAGGGTAAGAGAACGTCTTGCGAGATTCCAATCGTGGCTCAAGGGTACCAAGAGGCTACGATGGTTCTCAGCGAAAGACGGCGTTGGTTCGTGAGAATTGAGTGCGACTCTAGGGGCACCGTAGAGTCGCGACTATTCTCTAACGAAACGGAAGCGAGTGGGAGTAGGGATATGGTGGATGAGACCTAATTCGCAATTCGCGAAAAACAACACGCTGTTTGGTCTTTCTTTTCTTTTCTTTTATTCCTTCTCCTTCTTTATGTCGCACTGGCCCTAACTGTTTCTCCTACTTACAGTTACTCCCTGTCGCTGTTCGCTACTTACGTCTGCTTCTCTTGGCTCTCGATCGCAAAGTGCCGGCAGCACTCTCGATCGAGCAGCGCGGAAGCTGTCCTGATACAACTCCACCACGAAAGCTCTCTCTTCACCACAGAGCTTTCGTGCAGGGTTGCACCCGACCGCTCTCCGCGCTTCCGACAGAGGGCGCTGCCAGCATCCTAAACTCCTATCGACTAACTATTCGATAACTTAAATAATAATTTCCTCCATGGAATTAAAGCTAATAATTCATGTGCTTACATCTAAATAATTCTCAACTAATTATACCTATACTTATGAACTATGTATGGTGGGATTAAGGGCCCCGCCTTACAATTTTTCACTTTTTGCAGTTTTTTTTTGTATAGCAGCGTTTAATTGAATTGTTCACAGGAATTGAATTATTTCTCTTTTTGTTAAAATAATAACTCCGTATTTTTTTCGCATAATTATTTATAAACTTTTTATTTGCATATATATATTTGTTTAATGTTGGGGCACACAATTCTTTTTTTTTCTCTCTCTCGTCTCGTCTCGTCTGAATCTCAACTCTGTGGACTCGACGCGTGTGTTGCTGGACGTGATCCAGCGGCCCCAGGACACTAGCACAAGCTCAGTATATATATATTGTTAGTCGGTCGGGATAGCTTTACAGGAATTCCAAACTAACTATCCCGCAGCCGACTCTGGATTGAACACTCGCGCACGCACACTCGCAGGAAAAACGAAAACAAAAATTTTAATTGCAAACTTGATCGGAGCGAGCGCGGAAAACACGTCCGCTCGCCTCAATGCTATCGTGAACGCTTGATTACAGCATTCGTATTTGCGTTTTCGAATTAACACTTCTGCCCGCCAAATACACTGTCAACTGTTAAGTTAACAGCGATCCGTGCGGTCAAGAGTGCTGTAAAGTTAGCAGAGGGCTAACTATCGATTATTTTCTACATGCGAGTGTGTGTGCGTTTTGTCAATATCATTGTTTGTAGAGTTGTACATCGTAGTTCAATTGAAGGAAGTAGTTCAGTAGTTCAATTTCCAACGAACGATCGTTCGTTGGTTAAGGTCTTGGTTCCATTCTAGTTCGTTCGTTTAGTTCGTTCGTTCGTTCGATGGTTTAGGTCTTGGTCCCATTCTAGTTCGTTCGTTCGATGGTTTAGGTCTTGGTCCCATTCTAGTTCGTTCGTTTAGTTCGTTCGTTCGTTCGTTCGTTCGTTGGTGTAGGTCTTGGTTTTGGTCCCATTCTAGTTCGTTCGTTCGTTCGATGGTCTAGGTCTTGGTCTCATTCTAGTTCGATTTGGTCGCATTCTATTTGCATTTTTTTAAATGTAACGTTCGCATACTTTTAATAACACAACTGAATAACAAAAACAAAAAGATTTTGGAAAAATTTAACTCATTTTAATCTATTTTTTTTAACGCTTAATATTTTAAAGTAAGCAAAATGTTGTGCTTTGGCGTTCTATTGGCACAGTCGGCTGCTTTGCCTTTATATGTCTCATTAAGTTTCCTTGCGATCCACCTGAAATGCTTATCGAGGATTTGCAATAAATGCATTTGCCATATTTTCTGTCTTCGATAATCGAACGAGCTAAACGAACGAACTAGAATGGGACCAAGACCTTAACCAACGAACGAACGAACTAGAATGGGACCAAGACCTAAACCATCGAACGAACGAACGAACTAAACGAACGAACTAGAATGGGACCAAGACCTTAACCAACGAACGAACGAACTAGAATGGGACCAAGACCAAGAAAAACGAACTGAACTACTGAACTACAATCTCGGATATAGTTCGTTCGTTCACTTAAGTGAATAGTTCAATCGAACTTATTCTGAACGATACGATACAACTCTAATTGTTTGTCCATGCTTGCCTATTTGTGTCTACTTAGTATTACTTAAAAACTAAGCCTGTCAATTCTTGGGGTGAAGAGACAATTCACAATTTTAAAAACATTATCGACAGGAAATTTAACAATAAAGGAAAAAGAGTATGACATTAAGGACAAAAACATCAACAATTATACATAAAACATATAATTGGCTAATTGTCCATATTGTCATACTGTGGTCACATAATTTGTCTGTTAAGATATTTGCAATAGTGGTCAAGTGAATTAGAAAGGGTCCATTTTCAATTTACTTAATCTATTGTTTAAAAAATTGTCAAAAACTGTCCGTGCGTCATTTGTGAGCAAAATCTACTTATTCATATAATTACTATCTAATAGTAATTATCTTTCTTTCTTTTTCTTTTCAGGTATGCGACTCGGATGGAATCTACATACGGATGTGCAGGTAAGTAATGTGATATATAAAACCTACTGTGTGTTTAGAATCTTATTCATATAATTATTATCTAATAATAATTATCTTTCTTTCATTTTCTTTTCAGGTATGCGACTCGGATGGAATCTACATACGGATTTGCAGGTAAGTAATGTGATATATAAACCTACTGTGTGTTTATAAACTTAATTCATATAATTACTATCTAATAATAATTATCTTTCATTTTCTTTTCAGGTATGCGACTCGGATGGAATCTACATACGGATGTGCAGGTAAGTAATGTAAAATATAAACCTACTGTGTTCAGAAACTAATGTGCATTTAATTTCTTCCTTCGTGGCCTTGCGGTGGAGTCAATGCTGTTTTTTGCTGCAAGTGCCGTAGTTGCTGCTGCTGCCGGATGTTGATGCTGCTTTGTTCACGCCTCATGGATGAGGTGCGCGTTGATGTGCTCCAGATTAGCAGTAGCGTGATACCCAATGCACGGGGTGTGCAATCGGATAATGCCACTGCTTCCCTCGCCGCTGTCTCCAATTGCCACAACGCTGCCGCTGTCGCTGTCGCTGCTGCCGCTGTCGCTGCTGCCGCTGTCGCCGCCGCCGCTGTCGCCGCCGCCGCTGTCGCCGTCGCTGGAGGATAACGATGAGCACCATGGAGGATGCCCCAAGTTGTTCAGGTGAGTGTTCCGTAGCAGTGTTGGCAACACTGCCACAGAAAATTCATCTGAATTTATAAGTATGCTCATCCGCATGCTCGTATTTGTGCTGTTTTTAATTAGCGTATTTTTGCCACGCCCCTCAGGTATGCACAAAGTGGGCGGAAAATGTCCAGGATGTCCAGGATGTCAACAGTTAATTGGCGCAGTGCTCATTTGTGGCCGCAATGACACTGGCTGGATCAGACAGAGATCCGTTGAGCGTCCCACGCCGCTGTCACCGTTGTTACATGGCCATGGAGATTGAGTATGGCCAAAATCCCATGAATGGAGGATTTTGGCCGTTTAATGGCTGGATACGCATCTTAAAGGATCCATCTTCTTGACGATGCCATTGCTAACCTCAGAACTGCCACCATAAGGAGATGGCAGCCGTCTGTCAGCAGTGTGACGTCCCGCGCCGCAGTCATAAATTTGTTTATGTTTGGGTGGGTGTATGGCAGCCCCCTGTCAACAGAGTTGTCTCCCACACCGCAGTCGTATTAATTTACCCAGAGATTGGGTATGGGCAGAATGACCAGGATGCACGCAACTGGTCAACCATTGGTAGCGGACGCTTCTCCAGGGTTGCCACCACTTGTCTGGCCAGGATTTGTAACAGAGTTGCCACCGTTTATTGTTTTTATGTACACATCAATATGACAATTATCTGTCATACTGATGTGTGACATATGTGAGGTGTGATGCCCATGGGGGCGCCGCCACGCCCACTCACCACCCTTGAGGGGGCGGAGAAGGGGCGTGAGGCGTCGCCAGGGGTGCCGCCATATTTTATTTTGTATTCGCGGGCCACTTGTGTGCCTGTGAATAAACAAAATATTAATTGCAAGAATAATCATTTAATTTCTTATTTTTTTTCGTTGCAGTTCCCGCCACGCCTACTGGCTGCCATGAGAATGGCATTTTATGTGACCAGAAAGGATGACTGGACATTGTGGATGAAGAGACGCTGCAAGAGGAGATTCATCATCACCATAGAAGCTGCTCCACATGATGTGTGGCAGCTTCATGGCCATATTCTTGGATTTTTTGGCCCTTATGACGCCTCTGTGGTCATCTTGCTCGGAAGGAGCCGTCGTCGTAATTGTCTGCTGTTGTTGCTATGTCTGTGTTGCACATACACAACACAAATGCCTTGGAATGACTGTGGATCTTATTTGTAAGTTATTGTTTTATTATTTATATGCCTTTTATTTCTTTGTTTATTAATATATTTTATTTGCTTTTTTTTTTCATGCCTTGTTGGAGTATTTGCTGCTGCTCGTCGGTTTGCTGTTATGCTTGACAGACTGTAGTTGCTGCTGCTTCTTGGGCAGCATATAAGGACTCACTTCAAATGCCTTTTGTCTGGAATATGCCGTTTGATGTTGTTGCCGCTATTGATGCGGTGTTTGTAGCTACTATTTGAGCTGATATTGCTGCTGTTATTGCTGGTGTTGCTGTATCAGGATGATACGTAGCCGATGCTGATGTAGCTACTGCTAATTGGATGACTCAGTTGCTGCGATGGCAGGCCAGATCGTAGTGGAAGCAATTAATTTTTTTTGTTTATTTATTTAAATTAAGGATCTTACGTTATGTAAGTATTTGTTGTACATTAATAAGAACATTAACGTAATTAAATATATTATTTATCCATAAGTAATCGAACTTGTTATCATTATTTGCGTATTTGTATTTGACTATGGCTGCATTAGGTCGTGTGATGTATAAGTGCATCATTAGTGGCGTGAGTGCTGCTGTGTCGTTCTTTTTATTGGCATATTCCATATTTTATTTCAGTGTTATGTATTTGGGTAAGTATTATAATTTATTTTGTATTATTTGCTGCTGCTACTGAAAAG
>JAECWX010000304.1:0-15619 GCA_018151165.1 Drosophila arawakana | reverse complement strand
GAAAGAAGTGTTAGTCGAAAGTTTTTTCCAAATTTTGAAGAAAACTATCACAATCATACATGGTTTAGTGAACGCAATTTTAGCAGCAAAAATAAGGACGTCATGATTTAAAAACGCAAATATTTTACACAAAATTACGAAACCAGTTGTTTCATACAAATCGGTTGATACCATTGGGGATCAGGATGAGGTAGTGAATTATCCCACCGAATTTTTAAATTCTCTTGATTTGCCAGGAATTCCTCCTAAATTTACAATGGAAAGTTGGGGCATCAATCATTATGCTAAGAAATTCAAAACCATCCCAAACTTTGTAACGGAACAAGACTTGCAGTAAGAAAATTAATGACTAATCTTATTGAAGCCACTATTAGAATAGGCAAGCTACAAAGGTGAACATTTATTAATACCAAGAATTCCTATGATTCCTCCCGATTTGACGTTCAATTTTAAAAGACTTCAATTTCCTGTTCGCCTCGCTTTCGCTATAACAATAAATAAAGCACAAAAGTACAATCATTGAAAGCAGGTTTAATTTAGAAAATCCAGTTTTCCCTCCCATGGTCAACTGTCTCTATGTCCTCGCTGGAAAATCATTTACTTAGTGTAACATAAAATTGGTAAAGGAAAACTAAAAATGTTGTTATTTAAAAGCACTTAATTAATAAAAAAACTTTTTTGTTGTCTGCATTTTTTCTTAACAAAATGTTTTTCCAACCAAAAAGATTTCTTCAAATGAGGAAATCTATAATACAAGAACGCCGCGAAGCGCGCCGGGCCCGCTAGTGTACAAAAAAAAAATTTTTAAATTTCATTCGAAAATTTGAATTTAAATTGAATACAATTGCGCACTTCTATGGGAGTACGGGTGGGGACAACAGGCGCCCTCATCGACTGCAGCCTTTCTTGGGTACGTGCTATTAATAGTAGATTAAGGAAATTATGTGACCAAATCAGTATCGGCCAGAGCGACATTATTTATTTTCTTTTAATTTTGACTATTGAATAAATAATTAATGTAGTTTATTAAACGCCTACAAGCCTTCTAACTCGGGCATCTCTTACAGTTCAGAAGTGAGATAAATAATAGATAAAAACATTAATTCGCCGACAATTGAAATTTAGACATGCAACAGACAATTTGCCAAAGTTGTGAAATTCGTGGAACGCTATATCCGCCCCTTTCTTTCGCACGTCAAGAGATACTCGCCGAAAAAAATGTACAAGAGAACGAACGTATGGAATGGAGGAGCTTGAAAAATTAAAGATGATGAAATAAAATGCGCTTGGTGGATATATAAAACGTTTATCTTATATCTTATCAACGGAATTGGCTGATCTTAAGGAAAGTGTTAACCAACTACGTGGGTTGTTAATGCAGGTATTAGAAGCACAAAACGTATCCAATGGGACCGCTCAGTCGAATGTCAGAAACGCCAGCGAGAGTGAACGTGAAACGTTTCCGTCCCCCAACCCGTCATCAAACTCAAACATCGGCACACGCCAAGTGTCTGTGAAAGAAATAGCCGGAACATTGCCAGAATTCGATCCAACAAACGCTGAAGGGATCAATGTGGACGAATTTATTGATCGAGTCAATAAAGTTATTGCAGCTTACCAATGGGAAGATAAGTAATTGTTGATCGCCATCAATACCTGTCTTAAAGGTGCTGCGAAAATGTGGCTTGATGCCTCACCTGTTCTGCACACAACGTGGAAGGATTTTTCTGATGCTTTACGCGATGAATTTGGATCGACTCCAGATGAAGCAGAGAAACATTATGCCATGGCCGCTGCAGTACGTCGTCCGAAAGAAACCATAAGGGAATATTGCTTCCGAATGACAGCTTTAGGAAATCGATTTGGTATAAGCGAGGCAGCAATAATACGTTATATACGAGCGGCCTTAAACATCGAGAGTTTCAACAGTGCATTTCTGTGATCACATTTTCTACCGTTAAGGAGATGCGAGATGCAGCGGAGAACTTTTTCGCAAATCGTCAAGGATTACGTGATTCAAAGCCTGAATCAGAATGCAAGAAGGATGATCTAAAATCAAAACGAGACGATTCACTCAAAGTGGATATGAAAAAGCAAGTCAAATGTTATAACTGCGACGCTGTCGGGCACATTTCGATCAATTGCCCACATCCACAGAAACGCCAACGTTGCGTAGCCTGCAACAAAATTCACCCGACCGGAACGAATTGTAAACCAAACGATGTCAATACTCGTCGCCTCGGAGCAGCTAATCGAGATGCATGTTTTAGCAAAGTGATTGAGATCAATTCGATTCGATACATTGCTTTCATTGATACTGGGAGTCAGTGCAGTATGGTGCGCCAGTCTGTTGCTAAAATGAACAACGTTGAACGAAGCAAATGTCTAATGCAAATTAAAGGAATTTTTGGTGGAGTTCGTATCCTGAAAGAATCCATCATCTTAAATATTGTGATTGACAATGTATCCGTCCCTACTCAAGTTTATATCGTCGATGATGAGATCATAAACGAGGACTTTCTTCTTGGTCAGGATGTGCTTGTAAATCCCAGCTTGCGTTTCACGTTGGACAACGGACGACTTGATTTTATGTAATCTTAGCACAGAAACTGATAAAGCTTAAATGTTAACACTATTGGAGAAGTACGATGATGTTTTCGCTACGGGTTTGCAAGGAATAGGCAAGACAAATGTCGTTGAAGCTAAGATCGAACTGGAGGACAATAAAGTCGTTACTGATTCAGCATACCGCGTGAGTCAACCAAAGCAAGATGTAGTGAATCGCATAGTAAACGAACTACTCGACCGGGATATTATCACCAAATCCACATCTAATTACGCTAGCCCAGTCGTACTCATAAAGAAAAAGAATGGAAGCGATCGCCTGTGTATCGATTATCGTCGACTTAACAAACTCATTAAAAAAGAAAATTTTCCAATTCCGAACATCGAAGAACGTCTTCAGGAAGCGAAGCAATATAAATACTTTTCCTCTCTAGACTTAAATAGCGGATACTACCAAATTGCTATGTCACCAGAAAGTCAAAAATATACAGCTTTCATTACGACTGAAGGCTTGTTTGAATTTAAACGAATGCCCTTCGGCTTGAAGAACGCTCCTGCTGTTTTTAATCGTCTAATGGCAGAAATTCAAGCCCGTGTCAATAAAAATGATATGTTACATTACATGGACGATATTCTAATCGGCAGTAATTCATTGAACGAAATGTACGAGAAGCTGGAACGAGTCCTGGAAGCGCTACGGTCGTGTGGAGTTACGCTGAACACAGATAAGTGTGAACTTTTTAAGGAAACAATATCATTCCTTGGTCACGAGTTACATTCTCTAGGCATTAGTCCAGGAGAAATAAAAGCAAATGCGATACGACTATTTCCACGACAAGCAAACGTTACCGATGTGCGTAGGTTCCTTGGCCTGAGTGGCTACTTCCGAAAATTTATTGCTGGATACGCAATAATCTCCGCACCGCTCCGTCAATTGCTGCGAAAAGGCAAAATCTTTAAATGGGAAACGTCACAGGACAGCGCATTCAACGAGCTAAAACAAAAATTGTCGTCAAAACCAGTAATTGTTGGTTATCGCCTTAATGCCGAACATCAGCTTCATACGGACGCCAGTTCAATCGGACTTGCAGGTGTCCTCATGCAACGAGAAGATGACCAATGGAGGCCCGTTGGATATTTTAGCAGATCTACTACCGAACATGAGAAAAAGTTTCATAGCTACGAGCTTGAACCGTTAGCTGTCGTCGAGTCATTGGAAAGATTTAAATACTACATCAACGGCAAGAAACTAAGTGTTGTCACCGATTGTAGTTCGCTTCGGACCACGATGGAAAAGCGAGAGTTAATTCCAAGGATTGCTAGATGGTGGTTAAGAGTTCAAGAGTTCGAAATCGAAATATTACATCGAGCAGCTACACGGATGGAACACGTGGATGCCCTAAGTAGAGCACCAGTAGAAGACGCTCGTGAGTTGGATACAGCACATATGCAAATATCAAAGGCGTTAGTTGATGAGGCAGACTGGTTATTTGCTATACAACTGCAGGATGAAAGCATAAAGCAAATTGTTGCTGATATGAAAGTGAGTAAACCAAAGAACGTAGCTGATTATAAACTCGAAAACGGACGCTTGTTCAGACAGTACCATGACAAATTGCTGTGGGTCGTGCCAAAAGCTTTGCGATTTCATGTGCTTCAACAATGTCACGACAAAGGAGGTCATATGAGCGTTGAAAAGACTATAAGTCGTATTTTACAGTTCTTCTGGTTCCCAAGAATGAGAAACTTTGTTAAAGGATACATTAAGTCTTGCATTGGTTGCGCTCTCAACAAAAAGCCAGGAGGCAAGCATGAAGGAAGTTACTATTACGATGACGCTAAACCAATCCCGTTTGGAACCATACACATCGACCATTTGGGCCCGTTTCCAAAAAGTTCGAAACAAAATGAGCATATTTTGGTGATCGTTGACGCGTTTACTAAATTCACCATCGTCAGAGCCGTTAAGAGCACAGCGACCAAACATGTCATTGCCGTATTGTTAGAAATGACGAGTTATTTGGGTATGCCCGGACGAATTGTAACCGATCGAGGTACCGCATTTACTTCGAAGGACTTCAAGAAATTTTGCGACGACAATCGAATCAAGCATATTTTAAACGCTGTACGCACTCCGCGTGCCAATGGACACGTCGAACGAACAAATCGAATCATTTTGGTATGTTGTTGCCTGTAACTGAATATGAACGCCGCTGGGACGAGAAAGTTCGACTAGTTCAATGGAGCATTAATACCATGGTCAACAAAACGACTGACTGCACAACGTTCCAACTTCTTTATGGCTTCGAACCAAGAGAAATCCTTCAAATAGAATTAATTCAAGTACTCCAGGATGATTGCCATCAGATTTTGACCGAGGACGAACTACAAGATCTACGTAACACCTCTGCCGGACGAATAAACGATCAACGAGCTAAAGCCAAACTGCGTTTTGATGCAAAACATGCGAGACCAAAAGTATACAACGAGGGTGATCTTGTTCTAGCCGAAAATGAGCCTTATAGCACCGGTACGTCTCGTAAATTGGAGCCTCGTTATAAGGGACCGTTTGTAGTAACGCAAGTGCTACCAAAGGATCGATATGTGATTGAGGACTTGCCACAATTCCAACGCAAGCAGCGCCATTATAAATCTGTATTCTCTTCCGACAAATTGAAGCCCTGGTGTCAACTGCCGCCAGACGAATACGATGAACCGGATGACGACGATGAGAATGAATTGAATTCTCCATCACAACTGTCGAGCGAGGACGCCTCGAGTAGTCAGGACAGCCGACTGTGAGCGTCTGGCAACTCTACAGACCAGAGCTCGTTCAGATGAACGATGAATCAGATGAAAGATGAATCAGATGAACGAAGCGGAACAGATGTTGAGCAACGGCAGTGAATACGCACTTACACCGATCGTCAAGTTTCCTTTATTTTCTTTTAATTTTGACTATTGAATAAATAATTAATGTAGTTTATTAAACGCCTACAAGCCTTCTAACTCGGGCATCTCTTACACCTTTGATATTTGCAAATAATATTTTGTTTATTCACAGGCACGCAAGTGGCCATTGAGCAAGCCTAAATTAAAAATTTCGTTTTCTGCGAGTGTGCGTGCGCGAATGTGCAATCAGAGTCGGCTGCGGGATAGTTAGTTGAAAATCCTGTAAAACTATCCCGACCGACTATAAAAATATATAAAGTTTGTGATAGTGTCTTGGGGACGCTGGAGGATATCCAGCAACACACACGTCGCCCGCGAACGGGACCCGACACACGCGCAAGTGCGACGCGCAGAGATGAGAGAGAGAGAGAGAAAAAGGAATTGTGTGCACTAACATTAATCAAATATATATGCAAATAAAAAGTTTATAAAATTATGCAAAAAAATACGGAGTTATTATTTTAACAAAAAGAGAAATAATGAACAATTCAATTAAACACTAACGCCGCCATACAAAAACTGCAAAAAGGGAAAAATAAATTAATAAATTTTAATTTATTAATACCAATTAATTACTAAAAATATATTTTAATAATTTGAAATCTGCGTGAAAAGTGAAATTTGTTAAAATTGGATTTTCAAACTGTAATCCCGCTATCTCCAAAAAGCAAAAACCAAAAAGCCAAACCAAAAAGCAAAACCAGACAAGTGAAACAAACGCACACACAAACTCTTGTAAACTTGAACGCTCTCACAATTAACGAAATATTACAAACTTATGCAAATAAAATTAAAATTACGGGTGCAATTAAACAGGAAAATTTATATAAAATTAAGTGGTATATACACATTTAATTTAATTAAATTAAATACTTTGTCCTTATTCCTTAATGGTTCAGTGTTAAGTGTATATGTGTTAATAATGTCACATATGTGTGTAATAATGTTTAAACTTTTGACGCAAATAAATTAATAAAAATTAAAAATTGAATTAAATTAATCTTGACGATTCAGTACCATAATTATATGTGTTATGCTTCCCTCTTTGTTTTCTTTACTTTTTCAAATAAAATAAAATTATTTTTTTTACTTACAAACATTATACATGTTATTCTTTTTCTAACCTTTTCAAAAGGGCCCATGTCCAGTGACTCTAAAACTGTTCAATAAGTAAAAGGAAAAGGGAAAACAACTTTTGTCATTAGTAACACAAGATGTTGGTCAAAAGTTTTCAAATTTTAAAAAACTATCACAATCTACATGGCTTATAACGTGCAATTTTGCAGCAAAAAATAAGGACGTAATATATAAACACAAATATTTTGACCAAAATACAATTTTTTTTCATACAAATTTATAAAACTAATGCAAATAAAATTAAAAATGCGGGTGCAATTAAACAGAAAAATTTATAAAAATTACAGTGGTATGCTTAGCCAATAATTCGTTACAAGTGACTCGAAAACTGTAACAATGGGCAAGAAAAATAAACTAAATGTGCAAAATTACGAAAATTAACTCAGTGAAAAAAGATTATGGGAGCAACAACAACAACTTGTGACTCCCATAATCTCGCACGAAAAATCGCCAAAAATCGCGCCAAAAACTGTAAATGTGCCGCCAAAAATGCCGCCAAATTCCAAAAATTTGGCGCCAAGAGAGCGTCACTCGTTGGGAGCAACAACAGTACGAAGAGCAGCAGCAACTACAGCTACACCAACGACAGCAACAACAACAGCGAACACAAAAAGGCCGATACGTAAAACGAGATCGACGCCATTACCGACGCCGTCTCAAAGTGATATTGGCGAACTAATTACCGCTGCTCCAACAACACCAACAACAGCAGCAGCAGCAGCCATTACTGATGCTCAAGCTGCAGCACCAACAACAACAGCAAGTAAAATGGATGTGGGTGAGCGATCAAGCACTTCATCTATTAACTCTATACACATTAATGAAAATAATAAAAGAAAAATAAACACAAAAAATAATAGCAAGCCGAAACGAAAGCCATTCTCTTTCGGCCACGTATCCTCAGATGCAATGCTATCAAAATTAATGGATAGTATAGAGAACAACTTGCCCCCTCTACACAATCCAACAACAGTTTTGACCCATATGACAATATTATGACAGATTTACAATATTCTGACAACGATGGCGACTCCCTTTGGAAAGCTGACTCCTGGGAACATGTTTATGGAGGAGGGAGATGACCCGACTGCTGACTTCTCTTATTATGTTGAGAAAAAGGCTGCAAATTATAATAAAAATAATAATGAAACTAATACTGCCCCAATGACTGACAACAGCAACAACAAGAATAAATCGGATATAAAAATACCAATGATTTTCTTAAACAAAGTCAATGAGATTCAGCCGCTGCTGGATAATTTGAATAAAATAAAGAAAATGGCTTCTCCACTAAATGAAAACTGCAATGTAATGATATGACAACATACAAAATAATATCTGACGAACTCATGAAAAATAATACGGAACTGCATACGCATCAAATGCGTAAAGATCGTGACTTCCGTATTCTAATACGCCACTTACATCATACGACGTCATGTGATTGGATCCGTGATGAGCTGACCAGCTTGGGATTCACCACACGATTCGTCAGAGTGATGAAACATAGATATACTGGTACGCCAATGAACCTATTTGAGGTAGAGCTTGAGCCAATTACAGACAGCAACATTTATGACGTGATACTCCAACTTGACAAACTTGGTAGTCAATGTGTCTCTATAGAAAGATTCAAACGCAGTATGAACCCTGTGAAATGCCACAGATGTCAGGCATTTGGACATTCCAAAAGCTACTGTCGACGCCAATACGTTTGTCTCAAATGCGCAGGAGCGCATCCAAGTACGGAGTGCACCAAAGCAAAAAACACACCCGCAAAGTGTGCTAACTGCAAATATGGTTGACACCCAAAAACAGCAGCCACCACAGCAGCCAGTACAAAAAGAGCGTCCACATATAATAGCCAATGTTTTGATAGCAAATCCAAATCAAAAGGGCGTATCTCCTGAGTCAGCATCCAACCCTAAATACATCTACAATGAATGACACAATCAATAATTACTCTAAACAAATATAAATAATATAAATTATAAATAATATAAATTATGCCATTTCTGACCCACATACCCTTGACATGCTCTCAGCAGCAGCAGCAGCAGCAGCAGCTAATAATACAAATTATATTAATCATACTTACCCAAATACTTTACAAGAAAATTAAATTATGGAATATGCCACTAAAAAGAATGCCAGTAGTATCACTTTCGGAACTAGTGATGCTCTCACATACGATCCAAAAATAAAACAATATATTGTAAGGCGGGGTTTCTCCCCCCGTCTTACATAGTTTATAAGCATAAATAGGTTTAAGGTTTGAATTATTAGATGTAAGCTAATGAATTGTTATCCTTAGTTTTGAATTATTAGATGTAAGCAAATGTATTATTAGTTTTAATTCCAGGAAGGAAATTATCATTTAAGTTATCGAATAATTAGTCGATAGGAGTTTAGGATGCTGGCAGCGCCCTCTGTCGGGAGCGCGAAGAGCGGTCGGGTGCAACCCTGCACGAAAGCTCTGTGGTGAAGAGAGAGCTTTCGTGGTGGAGTTGTGTCAGGACAGCTTCCGCGCTACTCGATCGAGAACGCTGCCGGCACTTTGCGATCGAGAGCTGAGACAAGCAGACGTGAGCAGCGAGCAGCGACAGGAAGCATACAACTGTAAGTAGAAAGAACAGTTAGGGCCAATGCGACAGTAAGGCGAGACAGCCAAAAGAAAAGAACGGCGAAAGGAATAAAAAGCATAAAGAGAAACGAAACGAACAACGCGTTGTTTCATAATGTGATTTCTAGTGCTGGTTAGGTTTCACTCAACACATCCCTACTCCCACTTGCTTCCGTTTCGTTAGAGAATAGTCGTGACTCTAAGGTGCCCCTAGAGTCACACTCAATTCTCACGAATCAACGCCGTTTTTCGCTGAGAACCATCGTGGCCTCTTGGTACCCTTGAGCCACGATCGGAGACTCGCAAGACGTTCTCTCACCCTGTACACAGCGACTCGCTGAGATCAACGGTGGCGGTCCGCGTTTAGATCTCGCATTCGCATCGTCGATCTCGCGGAGCAGCGCGTGACATTGTTGAGAACAACGGCGGTGTTCCCCGTTTAGATCTCGCGTCTCGCTTCGGCCCTCCCCACGCAGTGCTCTCCCGCATGAGAACAGCGGTGGCTGCCAGAGTACCTCGGCACCACGCTTCGATCTCGCAGGGCATCGCGGAAAACGACGGCAGTTTCCCTGCCTCGATTTCGCATCCAGCCTCCCCCTTCCTACGTCATCAACCACTCTCAGACCGGACATTTTTCCCCGTCTACAGCGTCTCCGCGAATATTACAAATTTCTTTTAAGATTCTTTACAAGTGGCGCCCGTGCAGGGACCCTGGATACGTAGGGGAGTGTAGCACCATTGCGACTTAAAACCCGCAAATGCGCACGCCGTAAAGCCGTTTGAGAATTTTTCTGTTCTGGTCGAATAGGCGAATTTTTTTTGTAAGACGATAGAGCGCGTAAGAGCCTAGTCGAATATATCCGACGATACCCTAGCACTGGTGATATAGCGGCGCACACAAGAAAAAAAAAGTGTGCGCTCGAAAACCAGCAGCTGGGCGAGGGGTATATAAAACGGGCGTGGAGGGAAATGTTTCACACACACATACAAACGTTTTGGTGGTGGGTTTGGCAGTGCGCGAGTTTGAAAGCGGTAACCAGTGCGTGACGTCACCGCGTGCAAAACTACAGTGGGCCAAAAGACGCATAAAAGTGGACAGTATTACAGTGGGCCGTAGGCCGTATTAAAGTGGACAAAACTACAGTGGGCCGAAGGCCACGGAAAGTCAGACAAAAAATTACAGTGGGCCGGAGGCCAGATAGTAACGGTCAAAGTAATTTTTTTTTTGTTCTTGGAGTTTTTTTTAACCAAAACTTGGTTTTGGTGCGACAAAAAGCATATAACTCATAAAGAGGGAGGGAAAATTCATCGGGGAATTTTCGGCGAGCTTTCCTCAAGGAACTCACCGAGGAGTTATCAACTGCTTTCCTCGAGGAATTCACCAAGGAATTCACCAAGGAATTTTCGGATAGTGTCGTCAAGGAGTTCACCGAGGAATTCACCAAGGAATTGTCGTGTAGTGTCCTCAAGCAGTTCATCGAGAAATTTTCGACTGGTTTCCTCAAGGAATTCAGCGGCGAATTCAGAAGTCGAGAAGGGAAAAGAAGCCGGAGTTCCTTCTTTGGCGCTATTTTCGAGCGAAGCCAGACAGCCCATCCGAAATGGAACCAGGTGAGTCTTTCGAGACAGCTTTGGGGGTACGATGGGTATATTACCGTCGTAAGGAAGAATTAATGGCGGTAGCCCAGGAATTCGGCCTCGATAGGGAAGGCCGCGTAGAAGAATTAAGGAAGCGAGTGGCGTCGTTCATACAAGCCGGGGGCCACAGTAGAGAAGCTCGGAACAGACTCGCCGAGCTAGGGGCCCAGTATGGGACGCTCGTCGAACCCCCCACGGGCGAATTCGGCGGACGGCCGTTTCAAAAGTCAGAGCCGGACTTGCGAAGGCCCCACTTGTACGAACAGCCCCCACCAGGAGCAACGCGCAGCTTCGTAAGCGAGGAATGGCTACAGAAGTAGGATGTCAAAGGCGAGAGGCTCCCGGTGGAGGCGAGGATACGGTTGGCGGAGGGCACTGTTGGCGTTGTTCGAGGAGTTGTCGGTGGTCTCACACATCACGGAACACAGCATCCGGATGAGAGACGACAGGCCTTTAAAGCAGCGTTACTTCCCGAAAAACCCAGCGATGCAGAAAGTGATTGACGAGCAGGTAGACGAGCTCATCCGATCAGGTGCCATAGAGAATTCGCGCAGTCCGCACACCGGATGCTTATCCAGTCCCTCGGATAAATCACATCCTGGAGAGGTTGCGCCACGCCAAATACATCTCGACGCTGAATCTGAAACAAGGATACTGGCAGATCCCGATGGCTGCGGATAGCCGTGAATGCACAGCTTTCGCCGTGCCAAGGAGAGGATTGTTCACTCGGCAGGAGCAACCTTCCAGAGAGCCTTGGACACGGTCATAGGTCCGGAGATGGAACCACACGCCTTCGCATACCTGGACGACATCGTGGTTACGGGGGCCACGAAAGAGCAGCACGTCGCAAATCTGAAGGAGGTATTCCAGCGACTGCGGGCGGCGAATGTGAGATTGAACAGGAAGAAATGTCGGTTCTTCCATAAGAGGCTGGCGTATTTAGGTCATGTGGTAAGCGGTGAAGGTATCTGTACAGATCCCGACAAGGTCGATGCGATCCGGAACCTTCAAGCTCCCCACAACCTAAAGACGCTACGCCAATGGCATCATGGTAGAGGAGGTTCGTACCGAACTTCGCCACACTGGTCGAACCAATGACATCCCTCCTCAGAAAAGGCCACCCAGTAGGAAAATTTGCACGAGAAAAGTACATTTTTCGTGCGAATAACTCACACAGAAGTAGTCCCTACTACAGACTGCCTAACTTCGTTTTCCCGTGGGCATGTCCATCAAAGTAACTAGGAAATTGATCTAAACCAACAG
This sequence comes from Drosophila arawakana, assembly GCA_018151165.1. NCBI lineage: Eukaryota > Metazoa > Arthropoda > Insecta > Diptera > Drosophilidae > Drosophila > Drosophila arawakana. The sequence continues at coordinate 3,441 of JAECWX010000304.1, read as the reverse complement.
ATCGTTCCGTCGTGCTGTAGCACTTTTGTGTGAGAATGCCGCTACCCCGTTCAAGAGACTTTTCACACAAGGAAATTTCGTCAACAAGTTCTGAGCAGCAAAACCAACAGCGCAATCTTTAAAAAATTATAACAAAAATGTGAATTGCTCGCTGAGCAGAGCAGCGGGAAATTCTCACTTGTAAAACGTAAAATTCTTACTGCGAACTTCCCATTGAACGAGGGATGTAGTACCTAAATCTATACTATTTTTGTAGTGCAGCTGTACAGAATTTAGCTACTACTGAATTAATTTCCAATAGGGCAGAAGTGGGCCTGGGGAGAGGCACAGGAGAAAGCGCTGCAGGAATTAAAGGAGAAGTTGACGACAGCCCCGGTGTTGGCGTGTCCCGACTTTTCAGCTAAATTTTCGCGGCGGAGAGGAATTACTCAGCAACAGAAAAGGAGTGCCTGGCGATTGTGTGGGCCATCAGAAAGATGCAGTGCTATCTGGAGGGCTATCGCTTCGAAGTGGTGATGGACCACTTGGCACTCAAATGGCTAAACTCCATAGAAAGCCCATCCGGAAGGATAGCGAGATGGGCCCTGGAGTTACAACAGTTCCAGTTCGACATAAGGTAAGGGTAAGTTGAACGCGGTGGCTGACGCACTTTCCCGGCAGCCCCTGGATTCGTGCCAGCAAATGGCTGCCGAGGACCCCAAGTGCAGTTGGACAACCAAGATGCCGGACAGGATAAGGGCCCAACCAGAGAAATTCCCGGACTACGTCGAAGAGAACGGGCAGTTGTACAGGAACCTGGGGCAGAGAACGGACAACGAAGATTATATTCCCTGGAAATTATGAGTTCCCAAGGACCAGAGGAAAAGGGTACTACGCGAATGCCACGACGCCCCGACCGCAGGACACCAAGTTGTGAGGAAGACGGCGTCGAGATTGGCACTACGGTACTACTGGCCGGGTATGTTCCGAGAAGCGACCATACCCGTCGGACCCCTCCCTCGCTCGAAACGCGGCAATACAATGCTGCTGGTCTTTCACGATGCCTTCTCTAAGTGGGTAGAATTGGTCCCACTCAAGAGGGCGACCGCAGCATTATTGCAGCAAGCGTTTCGCGAGAGGATACTGGGCAATTTCGGCGTACCAAAAACTTTCGTGTGCGACAATGGAGTCCAGTTTAGGAGCACAGCATTCAGGAAGTACACGGAGTCCCTCGGGGTGACTCTACAATATACGGCCCCCTACTGTCCTCAGGAAAACCCCACGGAGAGGACCAACAGAACCGTGAAGACTATGATAGCGCAGTTCATCGAGGGACACCAAAGGTCGAGGGACGAACTGCTACCCGAAATAGCGCTGGCGGTCAACTCTAGCGTGGCGGACTCGACAGGATTCAGTCCATCGTTCCTCGTGCAGGGTAGAGAACATCGCCTTCCGGCGGCACTATACGACGAGGTAACACCAGGATCGGCCACGAACCCGGTGAGTCCACAGGATAAGGAGAAGAAGCTGCAAGAAGTGTTCGAGATAGCTCGGAACAACCTACAGAAGTCATCACCAGCTGTCCAATGCAGCAGAAGGATTTGCAGCCAAGCTTGCCCCAAAACACGATGGGCCCTACCGAGTAGCCGGTTTCATCTCCACCAGCATCGTGCGTCTCACCCGCGAGGGTGATCGCAAGAAGCGGGTGGCCAACGTAACCGCACTCAAACCTTATTTCCAGAACCCTGAAGACAATGACGAAACCTTGGATTCCCCTGCAGGCCGCGAGCTCGCCGGGGTGAAGGGCGAGTGACGCTGGCCCAGGAGGGCAAAGGGGGGAATCTTAGTGGGCACTATAAGTATAATGGGTAGAATAAGCAGCAATTGTATGATTAAAATAAGAAACTTGTAACGTATGGCATAAGTCAGCCTGATAGTCGCACTGGTAGGAAGGTAGCAGGTAGGGTAGTGCTATTAATACTCATTTTACTTCTCTCTTCCGCAACCAAGAACGATAACTGAGTTCACGATGGACGACGGCTGCATATGCATAAGCAGCGAAGAGGATGCAGGAGAAATATCTGTGGACAGTGAAGCCACGGAGCCACGCCTAAGCGAGGAGTGGAGGACGGACGATGGAGGCGGGCAGCAGAGGGACCCCCGGATTGGGCGAACAGTCTATGCCCGCAGATGAGAGGATCACTGGTCCGAGGTGGAGGTGTCGGAAGACGACGGGCCAGAGGGCAACGAAACCGAAGACCCAGTGTTCGAGGAGCCGGCGAGCGACGAGGAGGAAGGCGACGAGCGGGAGGAGGGCGAGGCGGCATTCCGGACGTTGGAGGCGGGCAGCAGAGGGACCCCCGGATTGGGCGAACAGTCTATGCCCGCAGACGAGAGGATCACTGGTCCGAGGTGGAGGTGTCGGAAGACGACGGGCCAGAGGGCAACGAAACCGAAGACCCAGTGTTCGAGGAGCCGGCGAGGGCGAGGCGGCATTCCGGCACACGATCTTCGAATCGGTAACGCACTCATGCGAACGCTTGGCGGACGCAATACAAATGATGGAGATCCGGACGACGACGATTTACGTCCACATGCGGGGGATGCAGCAGACCCGCGCTGACAACGAGCGACGAGCAGTCGGACGAAGCCGTCCCAAAAGCGTCGTCAAGCGCAGGGAAGCCACTGCCCGCGGAGACGCTGAGCAGGACGTCATACGTAGCCAGTTTCGAGCCGAGGAGCAGCGATGATGAAGACGGGCAGACGTGCCGACGCACGTTTAGTAGCGGCAAGTGGGAGGTGGACCCGGCTAGTGTATTCCCCACGTCAGTATCCGCTTCCTACCCGGGGTCGTGGAAAACCCGAGGCGACGGAAACCCAGGAGGAAGTGAGCGCCACCTGGGCTCCTCCGAAACCCGGAAGGAGGCCCGCAGCTGCGACCCGAACAACAACATTGAGCCGTCAGGTGACGCGGGGTTGATGGCCGTGGATCTGGAGCCACCGTTGAACATCTCCTCAGAGGCGGAGCTGATGGCCGAGCTGGTCGAGGAAGGTCTCGCATGGACATCCGATCTCGACGCGATCTTCGGGACGGCGACTTACATAGTTTATAAGCATAAATAGGTTTAAGGTTTGAATTATTAGATGTAAGCAAATGAATTGTTATCCTTAGTTTTGAATTATTGGACGTAAGCAAATGTATTATTAGATTTAATTCCAGGAAGGAAATTATCATTTAAGTTATCGAATAATTAGTCGATAGGAGTTTATGTGGCAACACCCACAAAGATTGTGGCAACACCAGATTGAAGATATCGATAACTCTCGATAGAAAAACGGTCTCACTTCGGCAATCGTCAACTCGAAGCTTCATCTATTTTCTAAGAACAAAAAACCAACTGTTAACTTTTGATATTGTAGTGTCTAAGCAAATAAATTTAATTATTAATATGAATTACTAAA
>JAECWX010000301.1:0-12182 GCA_018151165.1 Drosophila arawakana | reverse complement strand
ACTCAGATTCAATATGCTATTAAAAAATGTTGATGTATAAGATAGCTTGGCAAACATAGAACATTTTCATACAAATTCATGTTTATAACATACACTGTCTCGCACTTGAATAGGGACAAATATTTGCTATCGAATATGCAACAATTTTACTTAAGCAAACTAATTTATGTTACATTTTGCTAGTATTCAGTATTTCATACTTTATTCATATAACAAAACAAAAACTTAATCAATATAACTGTTTTGAATAGGGACAAGACGTAAAAATTTATTTTTAATTTAAGGTATACATATTTTCATGGATTTCGAGGCTTACTTATTGTTAATGCTAATATCTAATTATTTTAATTATTTTAATACTGTGTGCAGATACCCTTGTTGGAAATACATAACTTCATTATCCTATTAGGAATAGAGTAATAAAAAACCTTGGGGTAGTTCAAGGATATCTCACTGCAGGCGGTGTTGATGGCATCTGTTAATGATTCCATGTTTTCGAACTTCCTTCCAGATTCGTAAACCTTTTTTGTCATCCACCCCCATACGTTTTCAATTATATTGTGATCCGGAGAATAGGTGGCCACTCCATAAGAGCTACCGTTAACAAAAAGAGCTACTACGTTAGAAAGTTTGTTTTTAACTGAAAATTTGAATTTGAATTTGAAAATTTGAATTCAAATTGAATACAAATGCGCACTACTATGGGAGTACGGGGGGTCTTTTACAGTCGGCTCGATCGACTGTAGCCTTTCTTACTTGTTTTAATATTCTGATGACGAGACATCCCATAAAAATGAAAAATGCTCGTATATTTGAATTAGTTTTATCGTTTTCTCGCGATCCCACATTTTGCTTTGCTGGCTGCAATATTGCGACTGAAAGCAAACAGCACATGCAGATAAGCAACTGAAGCAGCCAAGTTAACGGTAAAATTCTGTATACAGACGACAAGCAAAAATAGTTGCCGCAAACAGTAATTGCAAATTTTTTGCTTGCAGCAAAATGTTTGCACTCGTGTTCAATAGTGCAAATTTGATTACTGCAAATTGTTTGCATCGTGTGCCCCTAGCTTCACCCCATTCAAAACACTTGCTAATGCCATCTCGCTCACATATACAGACGAATTTGTTGTGCAATAAAAATAGGCGCAAACTGTGATTTTCAGTACATGAGTTTGTGTGGGTGTTAGGCAATTTTTTCAACGATGCAGTGATTTCCATTTTTTATTAGAAAATGTAAAAAACTACATAACTAAACAAGACACTGTAATGCGTCCTGCGTTTTTTAGCCAAGGGTATGTATTAAATATAATTAACATATTTATCAACTTTTAATTAATAGTTTATTGATGTAATTTAATTATTTACATGTCTATTTTTGTGTGATTTCAGTAATCTGAGCTCAGACGCAACAAAATCGCCGAACACCTGATGGTCATCCGCTGGTTTATCGAGTAATGCCTTTTTAAGAAGCCGATCTTCGTCCTTAAATTCTATCTCGTCGCGTTTTCTTTTTATACTCTCTGCAAGAGTATATTGGGTTTGTGCAAAAGTATGTAACAGGCAGAAGGAGGCGTGGTAGACCCCATAAAGTATATATATTCTTGATCAGCATCACAAGCCGAGTCGATATAGCCATGTCCGTCTGTCCGTCTGTCCGTCTGTCTGTCTGTCTGTCTGTCTGTCCGTCCGTCCGTATGAACAAACAGATTTCAGAAATGGTAAGAGCTACAAGTTCGAGCTTGGTGTCAAACGATCACATATTTAGTCAGTCAATACAAGAATCTTTTTTTTTTCGATGCCACGCCCCATTCGCCCACAATGAGCAAAAAACTGGACACACCTCGGAAAAAATCGATGTTTTTCGGCAAATATCTCATTAACTATGGCACCTAGGATCACCAATTTGGGTACGGAGGTTCCTAGCGTCAGCATAGTTGCATTGCCATTTAAAATTTTGGACTGCCACGCCCCCTTTTCCCACACTTGAAAAAACTTCAAATGCCGTTTTTTGCGAACTTGTTCGTATCATACAGTATTGTTATCTATAATTCGTGTGGAGATTAACTATATTAAACTATCCTGAAAGGCGCATTAAAATCGGACTATAAACAAGAAAACTAGAAGCGTTACAATATTGATAATTGAACGCAATATCAACCCATAGGTGCAAGCGAGATAGAAACACACAAGCACATGTTCGAACGTTTTCGCTGCTTGTGTGGCGGCAGCGCTGCCCGCGGACTCTGGCCGCGCTGAATACACACATGCGTACATATATGCATCAGATATTGTCAAAAGTATGTGTATTTGCATATAAACATACAAATGTATGTTTGATTATGGTTAGATTGTTTTTGTTTCAATGTATTTTAATGCAAGTACTACACATTGTAATATCTCGATACCGATTTTAATAATTTAATCGGGAAAAGTGCAGAGAGTATTATATAGTCGGGCGCCCTCGACTGTACTTTTCTTTCTTGTTTTTTCTTTGGATGTACTTGATACGCATTCTGTTGTTATTTAAGAGTTAGTTGAACATAGTGTCTCTCCTAAGAATATTGTGTTAACGGCGCTTTCATTTAGATCCTAAACAAGTATGAAATAAAAATGTAAACAAAATATTAATAATTTATTTGAATTTTCTTAGGTTCCCTATAATATAATTTTGAAAGTAATTGAAACATTCATTATTGTACCGGTGCTTTAGACAGAAAACACGTGTTCACACTTGCAGCAAATTGTTTGCAGCAAATTTGTTTGCAGCTAATTTGTATGCAGCAAATTGTTTGTAGCAAATTGTTTGCAGCAAATTGTTAGCAGCAAATTGGTTTGCAGCTAATTTGTATGCAGCAAATTGTTTGCAGAAAATTGCTTGCAGCAAATTGTTTGTAGCAAATTGTTGCAGCAAATTTGTTTGCAGCAAATTGTTGCAGCAAATTTGTTTGCAGCAAATTGTTTGTAGCAAATTGTTTGTAGCAAATTGTTTGCAGCTAATTGTTTGCAATCCACTTGCTTCAAATTGTTTGCTGCAAAGTCTATTTTGTGTGTGATTTCCGACACCGAACAAAATCTTCGATATGCTGCAATTTGCAATTGTTTGTAACAAATTTGTTTGCAGCAAAATTGTTTCAAAAATTTAAATTTGTTTACAGCAAAATGTTTGTAGCAAATTGTTTGCAGTTTTTTTTTAATTTTTTTTTTTCTTTTTTTTTTTTATTCAATTTTTTTTAATTTTTTTGCTGCGAAGTTATTATTGTGTGATTTCCAAACACCCCAAAAAAAATTTTTTTATTTTTTTTTTATTTTTTTTTTTTGAAATTTTTTTTAAAATAATTTTTTTAAAAAAAAATTTTTTAAAAATATTTTTTTAAAAAAAATTGTTTGTAGCAAATTGTTTGTAGCAAATTTGTTTGCAGCAAATAGCATTGTTTGTAGCAAATTTGTTTTTCAGCAAAATGTTTGTAGCAAATTGTTTGCAGCAAATTGTTTTCAGCAAATTTGTTTGCACCAAATTGTTTGCAATCGACTTGCTTCAAATTGTTTGCTGCAGAAGTCTATTATTGTGTGATTTCCGACACCGCAAAAAATCTTCGATCTGCTGCAATTTGCAATTGTTTGCAGAAAATTTGTTTGCATCAAATTGTTTGCAGAAAAATGTTTGTAGAAAATTGTTTGCAGCAAATTTGTTTGTAGCAAATTGCTTGTAGCAAATTGTTTGCAACAAATTTGTTTGCAGCAAAATGTTTGTAGCAAATTGTTTGTAGCAAATTGTTTGCAGCAAATTTGTTTGCTCAAATTGTTTTTAGCAAATTGTTTGCAGCTAATTGTTTGCAATCCACTTGCTTCAAATTGTTTGCTGCAGAAGTCTATTATTGTGTGATTTCCGACACCACAAAAAATTTTCGATCTGCTGCAATTTGCAATTGTTTGCAGAAAATTTGTTTGCATCAAATTGTTTGCAGAAAAATGTTTGTAAAAAAAAATTTGTTTGCAGCAAATTTGTTTGCAGCAAATTGTTTGCAGCAAATTTGTACGCACTAAATTGTTTGTAGCAAATTTGTTTGCAGCAAATTGTTTGCAGCAAATTTGTACGCACTAAATTGTTTGTAGAAATTTGTTTCCAGCAAATTGTTTGCAGCAAATTGTTTGCAGCATATTTGTTTGCAGCAAATTGTTTGCACCAAATTTGTTTGCAGTAAGTTGTTTGCAGCAAATTTGTTTGCAGCAAATTGCTTGCAGCAAACTTGTTTGCAGCAAATTGTTTACAGCAAATTGTTTGCAACAAATTTGTTTGCAGCAAATTGTTTGCAGCATATTTGTTTGCAGCAAATTTGTTTGCAGCAAATTGTTTTCAGCAAATTTGTTTGCACCAAATTGTTTGCAATCGACTTGCTTCAAATTGTTTGCTGGAAAAGTCTATTATTGTGTGATTTCCGACACCGCAAAAATCTTCGATCTGCTGCAATTTGCAATTGTTTGCAGAAAATTTGTTTGTAGCAAATTGTTTGTATCAAATTGTTTGTATCAAATTGTTTGCAGCAAATTTGTACGCAGCAAATTGTTTGCAACAAATTTGTTTGCAGCAAAATGTTTGTAGCAAATTGTTTGTAGCAAATTGTTTGCAGCAAATTTGTACGCAGCAAATTGTTTGCGACAAATTTGTTTGCAGCAAAATGTTTGTGGCAAATTGTTTGTAGCAAATTGTTTGCAGCAAATTTGTACGCAGAAAATTGTTTGCAGCAAATTTGTTTGCAGCAAATTGTTTGCAAGCAAATTGTTTGCAGCAAATTTGTTTGCAGCAAATTGTTTGCAGCAAACTTTTTTGCAGCAAATTGTTTACAGCAAATTTGTTTGCAACAAATTGTTTGCAGCAAATTGTTTGCAGCATATTTGTTTGCAGCAAATTTGTTTGCAGCAAATTGTTTGCAGCAAATTTGTTTGCAGCAAATTGTTTGCAGCAAACTTGTTTGCAGCAAATTGTTTACAGCATATTGTTTGCAACAAATCGTTTTGCAGCAAATTGTTTGCAGCAAATTGTTTGCAGCAAATTTGTTTGCAGCAAATTGTTTGCAACAAATTTGTTTGCAGCAAAATTGTTTGCAGCAAATTTGTTTGCAGCAAATTGTTTGCAGCAAATTTGTTTGCAGCAAATTTGTTTGCAGCAAATTTGTTTGCAGCAAATTGTTTGCAGCAAATTTGTTTGCAGCAAATTGTTTGCAGCAAATTGGTTTGCAAAATGTTTGTTTGCTGGAAATTGTTTAATTGTTTTGCAGATTTCGCACCGCAAAAAATTTTTGCAGCAAATTGTTTGCAAAATTTGTTTGCAAAAATTGTTTGCAAATTGTTTGCACAAATGACATATTTGTATCAAATTGTTTGTACAAATTGTTTGCAGCAAATTTGTTTGCAAAAATAAATTGTTTGCAGCAAAATGTTTGTAGCAAATTGTTTGTAGCAAATTGTTTGCAGCAAATTTGTACGCAGCAAATTGTTTGCGACAAATTTGTTTGCAGCAAAATGTTTGTAGCAAATTGTTTGTAGCAAATTGTTTGCAGCAAATTTGTACAACAAGAAAATTGTTTGCAGCAAATTTGTTTGCAGCAAATTGTTTGCAGCAAATTGTTTGCAGCAAATTTGTTTGCAGCAAATTGCTTGCAGCAAACTTATTTGCAACAAATTGTTTACAGCATATTGTTTGCAACAAATTTGTTTGCAGCAAATTGTTTGCAGCATATTTGTTTGCAACAAATTGTTTGCACAAATTTGTTTGCAGTAAGTTGTTTGCAGCAAATTGTTTGCAGCAAATTGTTTGCAGCAAATTGTTTGCAACAAATTGTTTACAGCATATTGTTTGCAACAAATTTGTTTGCAGCAAATTGTTTGCAGCAAATTTGTTTGCAGCAAATTTGTTTGCACAAATTGTTTGCAGCAAATTTGTTTGCAGCAAGTTGTTTGCAGCAAATTTGTTTGCAGCATAATTGTTTGCAGCAAATTTGTTTGCAGCAAATTTGTTTGCAGAAAAATGTTTGTAGCAAATTGTTTGTAGGTAATTGTTTTCAGCGAATTTGTTTGCAGCAAATTGTTTGCAGCAAATTGTTTGCAACAAAATTTGTTTGCAGCAAATTGTTTGCAGCATATTTGTTTGCAGCAAATTTGTTTTGCAGCAAATTGTTTGCACCAAATTTGTTTGCAGCAAGTTGTTTGCAGCAAATTGTTTGCAGCAAATTGTTTGCAGCAAATTGTTTGCAGCCAATTTGTATGCAGCAAATTGTTTGCAGAAAAATTTGAATGCAGCAAATTGTTTGCAGAAAATTTGTTTGCAGCAAATTGTTTACAGCAAATTTGTTTGCAGCAAATTTGTTTGCAGCAAATTGTTTGCAACATATTTGTTTGCAGCAAATTTGTTTGCAGCAAATAGTTTGCACCAAATTTGTTTGCAGTAAGTTGTTTGCAGCAAATTTGTTTGCAGCAAATTGCTTGCAGCAAAATTGTTTGCAGCAAATTGTTTACAGCATATTGTTTGCAACAAATTTGTTTGCAGCAAATTGTTTGCAGCATATTTGTTTGCAGCAAATTTGTTTGCAGCAAATTGTTTGCACCAAATTTGTTTGCAGCAACTTTGTTTGCAGCAAATTGTTTGCAGCAAATTTGTTTGCAGCAAATTTGTTTACAGAAAAATGTTTGTAGTAAATTGTTTGTAGCTAATTGTTTTCAGCAAATTTGTTTGCAGCAAATTTGTTTACAGCAAAATTGTTTGAAGCAAATTTATTGCAGCAAATTGTTTGGAGCAAATTTGTTTGCAGCAAATTGTTTGCAGCGAATTGTTTGCAGCAAATTTGTTTGCAGCAAATTGTTTGCAGAAAAATGGTTGTAGAAAATTGTTTGCAGAAAATTTGTGTGCAGCACATTGTTTGTAGCAAATTTGTTTGCAGCAAAATGTTTGTAGCAAATTGTTTGCACCAAATTTGTTTGCAGCAAGTTGTTTGCAGCAAATTTGTACGCAGAAAATTGTTTGCAACAAATTTGTTTGCAGCAAAATGTTTACAGCAAAATGTTTGTAGCAAATTTGTACGCAGAAAATTGTTTGCAACAAATTTGTTTGCAGCAAAATGTTTACAGCAAAATGTTTGTAGCAAATTGTTTGAAGCAAACTGTTTGCAGCAAATTTGTACGCAGCAAATTGTTTGCAATCGACTTGCTTCAAATTGTTTGCTGCAGAAGTCTATTATTGTGTGATTTCCGACACCGCAAAAAATCTTCGATCTGCTGCAATTTGTAATTGTTTGCAGCAAATTTTTTTGCAGCAAATTGTTTGTAGCAAATTGTTTGCAGCAAATTTGTTCGCAGCAAATTGTTTGCAGCAAATTTGTTTGTAGCAAATTGTTTGCAGCAAATTTGTTTGCAACAAATTGTTTGCAGCAAATTTGTTTGCAGCAAATTGTTTGCAGCAAATTTGTTTGCAGCAAATTGTTTGCAGCAAATTTGTTTGCAGCAAATTTGTTTTACACCAAATTGTTTGCAAGCAACTTTGTTTGCATCAAATTGTTTGCAGCAAATTGTTTGCAGCAAATTTGTTTGCAGCAAATTTGTTTGCAGCAAATTTGTTTGCAGCAAATTTGTTCGCAGCAAATTTGTTTGCAGCAAATTGTTTGCAGCAAATTTGTTTGCAGCAAATTGTTTGCAGCAAATTTGTTTGCAGCAAATTTGTTTGCAGCAAATTTGTTTGGAGCAAATTGTTTGCAGAAAATTTATTTGCAGCAAATTGTTTGCAGCAAATTTGTTTGCAGCAAATTTGTTTGCAGCAAATTTGTTTGCAACGAATTGTTTGCAGCAAATTTGTTTGCAGCAAATTGTTTGCAGCAAATTTGTTTGCAGCAAATTGTTTGCAGCAAATTGTTTGCAGCAAATTGTTTGCAGCAAATTGTTTGCAGCAAATTTGTTTGCAGCAAATTGTTTGCAGCAAATTTGTTTGCAGCAAATTGTTTGCAGCAAATTTGTTTGCAGCAAATTGTTTGCAGCAAAATTGTTTGCAGCAAATTTGTTTGCAGCAAATTGTTTGCAGAAAATTTGTTTGCAGCAAATTGTTTGCAGAAAAATGTTTGCAGCAAATTGTTTGCAGCAAATTTGTTTGCAGCAAATTGTTTGTAGCAAATTGTTTGCAACAAATTTGTTTGCAGCAAATTGTTTGCAGCAAATTGTTTGCAGCAAATTGTTTGCAGCAAATTTGTTTGCAACAAATTGTTTTGCAAATTGTTTGCAGCAAATTTGTTTGCAGCAAATTGTTTGCAGCAAATTTTGTTTGCAGCAAATTGTTTGCAGTTTTTGCACCAAAAAATCTTCGCTGCAGCAAATTGTTTGAGCAAATTGTTTGCAGCAAATTGTTTTTGCATCAAATTGTTTGCAGCAAAATGTTTGTAGCAAATTGTTTGCAGCAAATTTGTTTGCAGCAAATTGTTTGTAGCAAATTGTTTGCAGCAAATTGTTTGCAGCAAATTGTTTGCACCAAATTGTTTTGTAGCAAATTGTTTGCAGCAAATTGTTTGCAGCAAATTGTTTGCAAACTTTTCAAAAATTGTTTGCAGCAAATTGTTTGCAGCAAATTGTTTGCAGCAAATTTGTTTGCAGCAAATTTGTTTGCAGCAAATTGTTTGCAGCAAATTGTTTGCAGCAAATTTGTTTGCAGCAAATTGTTTGCAGCAAATTGTTTGTAGCAAATTGTTTGCAGCAAATTGTTTGCAGCAAATTGTTTGCAGCAAATTGTTTGCAGCAAATTTGTTTGCAGCAAATTGTTTGCAGCAAATTTGTTTGCAGCAAATTGTTTGCAGCAAATTTGTTTGCAGCAAATTGTTTGCAGAAAATTTGTTTGCAGCAAATTGTTTGCAGCAAATTGTTTGCAGCAAAATTTGTTTGCAGCAAATTTGTTTGCAGCAAATTGTTTGCAGCAAATTTGTTTGCAGCAAATTGTTTGCAGCAAATTGTTTGCAGCAAATTGTTTGCAGCAAATTGTTTGCAGCAAATTGTTTGCAACAAATTGTTTGTTGTTGCAACAAATTTGTTTGCAGCAAATTGTTTGTAGCAAATTTGTTTGCAGCAAATTTGTTTGCAGCAAATTGTTTGCAGCAAATTGTTGTTTGCAGCAAATTGTTTGCAGCAAATTGTTTGCAGCAAATTGTTTGCAGCAAATTGTTTGCAGCAAATTTGTTTGCACAAATTTGCAGCAAATTGTTGCAATTTGTTGTTTGCAGCAAATTTGTTTGCAGCAAATTGTTTGCAGCAAATTGTTTGCAGCAAATTGTTTGCAGCAAATTGTTTGCAGCAAATTGTTTGCAGCAAATTGTTTGCAAATTGTTTGCAGCAAATTGTTTGCAGCAAATTTGTTTGCAGCAAATTGTTTGCAGCAAATTTGTTTGCAGCAAATTGTTTGCAGCAAATTTGTTTGCAGCAAATTGTTTGCAGCAAATTGTTTGCAGCAAATTGTTTGCAGCAAATTGTTTGCAGCAAATTTGTTTGCAGCAAATTGTTTGCAGCAAATTGTTTGCAGCAAATTGTTTGCAGCAAATTTGTTTGCAGCAAATTGTTTGCAGCAAATTGTTTGCAGCAAATTGTTTGCAGCAAATTGTTTGCAGCAAATTGTTTGCAGCAAATTTGTTTGCAGCAAATTTGTTTGCAGCAAATTGTTTGCAGCAAATTGTTTGCAGCAAATTGTTTGCAGCAAATTGTTTGCAGCAAATTGTTTGCAGCAAATTTGTTTGCAGCAAAATTGTTTGCAGCAAATTGTTTGCAGCAAATTTGTTTGCAACAAATTGTTTGTTTTGCAGCAAATTTGTTTGCAGCAAATTGTTTGCAGCAAATTTGTTTGCAGCAAATTGTTTGCAGCAAATTTGTTTGCAGCAAATTGTTTGCAGCAAATTTGTTTGCAGCAAATTTGTTTGCAGCAAATTGTTTGCAGCAAATTTGTTTGCAGCAAATTGTTTGCAAAAATTGTTTGCAGCAAATTGTTTGCAGCAAATTGTTTGCAGCAAATTTGTTTGCAGCAAATTGTTTGCAGCAAATTGTTTGCAACAAATTTGTTTGCAGCAAATTGTTTGCAGCAAATTTGTTTGCAGCAAATTGTTTGCAGCAAATTGTTTGCAGCAAATTGTTTGCAGCAAATTGTTTGCAACAAATTGTTTGCAGCAAATTGTTTGCAGCAAATTGTTTGCAGCAAATTGTTTGCAGCAAATTGTTTGCAGCAAATTGTTTGCAGCAAATTTGTTTGCACAAATTGTTTGCAGCAAAATTGTTTGCAGCAAATTGTTTGCAGCAAATTGTTTGCAGCAAATTGTTTGCAGCAAATTGTTTGCAGCAAATTGTTTGTAGCAAATTGTTTGCAGCAAATTGTTTGCAGCAAATTGTTTGTAGCAAATTGTTTGCAGCAAATTGTTTGCAGCAAATTGTTTGCAGCAAATTGTTTGCAGCAAATTGTTTGCAACAAATTGTTTGCAGCAAATTGTTTGCAGCAAATTGTTTGCAGCAAATTGTTTGCAGCAAATTGTTTGCAGCAAATTTGTTTGCAGCAAATTGTTTGCAACAAATTGTTTGCAGCAAATTGTTTGCAGCAAATTGTTTGCAGCAAATTGTTTGCAACAAATTGTTTGCAGCAAATTGTTTGCAGCAAATTGTTTGCAGCAAATTGTTTGCAGCAAATTGTTTGCAACAAATTGTTTGCAGCAAATTGTTTGCAGCAAATTTGTTTGCAGCAAATTGTTTGCAGCAAATTGTTTGCAGCAAATTGTTTGCAGCAAATTGTTTGCAGCAAATTGTTTGCAGCAAATTGTTTGCAGCAAATTGTTTGCAGCAAATTTGTTTGCAGCAAATTGTTTGCAGCAAATTGTTTGCAGCAAATTTGTTTGCAGCAAATTGTTTGTAGCAAATTGTTTGCAGCAAATTGTTTGCAGCAAATTGTGTTTGCAACAAATTGTTTGCAGCAAATTGTTTGCAGCAAATTTGTTTGCACCAAATTGTTTGCAACAAATTGTTTGCAGCAAATTGTTTGCAGCAAATTGTTTGTAGCAAATTGTTTGCAGCAAATTGTTTGCAGCAAATTGTTTGCAGCAAATTGTTTGCAGCAAATTGTTTGCAGCAAATTGTTTGCAGCAAATTGTTTGCAACAAATTGTTTGCAGCAAATTTGTTTGCAGCAAAATTGTTTGCAGCAAATTGTTTGCAGCAAATTGTTTGCAGCAAATTGTTTGCAGCAAATTGTTTGCAGCAAATTGTTTGTAGCAAATTGTTTGCAGCAAATTGTTTGCAGCAAATTGTTTGCAGCAAATTTGTTTGCAGCAAATTTGTTTGCAGCAAATTGTTTGCAGCAAATTGTTTGCAGCAAATTGTTTGCAGCAAAATGTTTGTAGCAAATTGTTTGCAGCAAATTGTTTGCAACAAATTGTTTGCAGCAAATTGTTTGCAGCAAATTGTTTGCAGCAAATTGTTTGAATTTGTACGCAGCAAATTGTTTGCAACAAATTTTTTTGCAGCAAATTGTTTGCAACAAATTGTTTGCAGCAAATTGTTTGCAGCAAATTGTTTGCAGCAAATTGTTTGCAAGCAAATTGTTTTTGCAAAATTTGTTTGCAACAAATTGTTTGCAGCAAATTGTTTGTTTGCAGCAAAATTTTTTGCAGCAAATTGTTTGCAGCAAATTGTTTGCAGCAAATTGTTTGCAACAAAATGTTTGCAATGCAAATTGTTTGCAGCAAATTGTTTGCAGCAAATTGTTTGCAACAAATTGTTTGCAGCAAATTGTTTGCAGCAAATTGTTTGCAGCAAATTGTTTGCAGCAAATTGTTTGCAACAAATTGTTTGCAGCAAATTGTTTGCAGCAAATTGTTTGCAGCAAATTGTTTGCAGCAAATTTGTTTGCAGCAAATTGTTTGCAGCAATTTGTTTGCAGCAAATTGTTTGTAGCAAATTGTTTGCAACAAATTGTTTGCAGCAAGTTGTTTGCAGCAAATTTGTATGCAACAAATTGTTTGCAGCAAATTTGTTTGCAACAAATTTGTTTACAGCAAAATGTTTGTAGTAAATTGTTTGTAGCTAATTGTTTTCAGCAAATTTGTATGCAGCAAATTGTTTGCAGCCAATTTCTATGCAGCAAATTGTTTTGCAGAAAAAAATTTGAATGCAGCCAATTGTTTGC